>JAKLMW010000077.1:0-67604 GCA_022813215.1 Talaromyces ruber | reverse complement strand
ATCAAATTCTTTCATTCCGCCAACCCCCCCCCCCGTGTATTACCTCCCCCGGGCCGCTGTTTCACCTTCCCGCGTAAACCCCCCCCCCCCCCCCCCCCCCAAAATGTCAAAAAAATCCGGCTTCTTGGTCTCGAGTTTGGGACAATTAGGATTCATCTCGCGGAACGCCTTGACGTCAATCAAGGACTGCGGCCATAACGCGGAGCCGGTATGTGTCTCGCTGAGCGCCGTCCGTATATTCTGGGTTGAACCAACACTGTATATCACACCGCAATCGAGCTGAGAACTGATGCTGGCCACAACGGCGATGGTGTACCAACCACGGGAAAAGCGTAGAGCAGACCCCAAGGAACTGCTGGGGTGGTCAACTTTTTGTTTCTTCTGAGCCGTTTAGGTGATGCCGCGAGGAACTGTTGGTTTGAAACGGTAGCGTGTTAAGCTGGGCAATTGACAACCAACCATCGACAATCGTATGCTCCTGCACCATGCAACTATACATCTACATTTCTCGGGCTGGGCTTTCAATAATAACTGTATCAAATTCAAGGGAGCGTGCTATTGAACGGTACAAACTCGACTATTTATTAACCAGCCACAACATGCTCAGCCACAGACGTTCCAAGCCATCCGACTGGACTAGTCATCCTCCACAGGTTTTCCTCCAGCCTCCAGCTTCGCCTCTGATACCTTGATTTCCTTTTGTTTCCCAACCCACTCTTGGATACCACTTACCGCATCTGCAGGCGATTTCTTGTGCTCTCAGAGGAATGACAAGACTTCAGCTGGGCTAAACACTCCTTCCGGCACGTGCGTAGCAAACTCTGTTCACCAGACGGCGGATATTTCCACCCACAGGGGCTTCACTTTCTGACGCCCACCCTCATCGTTCGGGAACGGAGACAACAAATTTCCTGTTGTTGATATCCAGCCTTATTACCGGTGCCTGTATCGACCTTAACGACAGAAATCGTATTTCGCTAGTAATACGTTTTTCCACATATAGCTGCCTAGGTACTTTTAGGTAGAATTGGATCAGGGTCAGGGTTAGGATGGTCCGCTCCTCCCAGGCCGGGCTGGACTTAAGAACACTATGTATCACTCTGGCGTTGTACTACATAGTACGTATGTGTATTTCAGACGAGTGATGCAGCAAATCAGTAAGGCTGAACAGGGTTGGGCGATCGGTTACCGGGGCAGCCGGCGGGCCTCCCCTTTGAGTGGTCCAGATGCGGGCTTCCCGACCAGCACCATCCAAGAAGGCAGCTGACAACATCGCCCTCCTGCTGACCCTTGCACCTTCACTTCCTCTTTGCATCGTTCAGACTGAACACTCGGTACATGGCAGTTTGACAGCACTTCCGACCAGAATGCGCGACACTGTCCGCCAGCGCTGATTTTTGTGGTTGTTGTTGTTGTCGTTGTAAGTCAGCCATTTCGTCATTCTGTTTGGCTCCCGTCCAGGAATAAACAGTCCACTATCGCTCCAGCATTCCTCTGATAACCAGACCACCAAGCTTTCAGCTGACCCCAGACATGAAGAATGTTTCTGACGATATCACATCCTAGGTACAAATGCCCCCTCCGGCTACCCCGCGCCAAAATGCTGGTCCTGGGCGCGATGGCGCCAGGTCCAGTCCAACAAAACCTAAATCCCTCGATCTCGGCAAGGCCCTTGGACCTCATGACTCGAACTCGGTGCGCGAAAAGGTGCGAATGTGGCAGCAGAAAGGAGGTGGTGTTGCCACAGTCAAGGACCCCTTGGCCGACGTTGCAGACGATGAAAGCAGCATGCCAACTCCACGAAACAAGCCCGCAAAAACTCCAGAGCCTCGAAAAGTCACATCACGCGTCAAGGCGGCAGAGAATACTACACCGACTGTCAATAGTGGTGGAATTAGAAAAAGAAGCCAAAGTACGCCGAGGAAACGAGTGATTAGCGATCAACACTGGCGAGCCCAGCGCAGTCCGCCTACAAACTCCAAGACAGGCAAAGGACCAACGCCGAACCGAATCACAAACTACAAGACAAACGAAAGTTTTAATTCTTCTTCGACCTCCCTACCAAACAAAAAGGCGCATCGAAAAGACAATGGATCGGATCTGGGAAGTGGTGCGAAAACAGACACGGAGGATTTGAGGTCGTCTACAAGCGCCTCGAATTTCCAGAAGAAACCACGCGCGGTCAAGACTACCAAGTATGTTTACACAGAGGATGGTCTGCTTTCGGAAAAGGAGACACTACATGATCGCGCATCGTCCGAAGTCTCTATACACGTTGAGGAACATGCCGAAAGCGTGCTTGAAGGCATGAGACGGACCACACCACCACCTAAAGACGACGATGATTGGGCTGGTAGTGAGGCCAACTTTTCCGAGCTGTCTCGAAGAAGGAGGCGCGGTGCTCCTGCGCTCCGGGAGACATTACGCGACGCACGGAAGCCCAAGGCCGGAATCCTAACTCAAGTGCTCGATGAGTCTCGAAAGATGTTTGCAAAGCCGGCGCCTCCACGCCCTCCTCCTGTCGCGAACAGAGGCGACAAAATAGCAGCGTGGTTGTCTGCTCAGCCTGACCCATTCGTAGATAACAGTGACGATGTGCCGGTGGAAATACCCGCGCCGCTTAAAACGAGGTCGAGGGCAGCGACAACCAGACGTTTATCACGAGGCTCAGAGTCTAGGATTACCGAAGAAATGAGCGAAATTTCTGCTGCGACTAACGATCAACAGCTGAGTGACAAAGCAAGTGGCATATCAGATACTCCACGTCGCTCAAGTGTGGACAAAACCCGGGAACCTCTGACACCAAAGCAAAAAGAACGGACAGCATCGACACGGAGAAGAGGCAAATCAGAAACTTCAGTAGCGAACCTGACTAAATCGTTCGAAAAGACATCCACAAATAAAGCTTCGCAGGTCCGAGACAGCATAAAAAGCAAAGAATATGATGCGTCTGACAATGGTTCAGAGGTGTCTGATAGAGATATCATTCTCCCTCTGCGTTTACGACGGCCTTTCCCGAGCACTGGCATGCATCAGCTTTCTACCATAGCCTCGGAGGAAACATTGAGTAGTACTGTGATCGATAGGTCGGTCATTGGAAGTGAAACCAATCCGTCAAGATCCGTGAGAGGGTCAATCTGCGAGATAGACGACGAGAAACGCGATCATTTCGACCCAGACTCGCTTCCAAAGTTCGAGAGTGGACTCCAACGCCGGCTCACAAAACATTCGGATCTAATATCTATTCTGTCCAACCCAAAGTCTACCAGACGTAGTGTACGGTCTTCCCGCAGTATTAGGAGCAACCGAACACGTTTGGAAACAGCTACCATGACCGATCTAATGATGGAGCTTTCCACCGATGAAACAAAGTATATGCGCGAACTCCGAACTCTGGTCGGAGGTGTCATACCTGTTCTTTTGAGTTGCGTTCTTTCACGGTCCGATTCCGCTATTGCCGCAGGACTCTTCCGACCTTCAGCAGACCCTAAGGATGACATCAACTTTACCAGACCAATTGTCGACATGGGAGTTGCTCTAGAACGTCTCAAGACACTACACAAACGTATCCCTTTGGACGAAACCGAAGCTCTATTGGCCTGGGCACAAGGCGCTCAGAGGGTGTATCGCGATTATCTCAAGGCCTGGCGTATGGGATTCCAGGATGTAGTCGTGAATCTTGCTCCCCCTGACGATGAGGAGTCGGAAAAATTGGAAACGCACAGCCTAGATCAAGGCATGGAAAGAGACGATAATGGGGATGTTATCGATGCTGATGGCGAGAAAGTGGACGTCGCTTACCTATTAAAACGACCACTCGTGCGTTTGAAGTACTTATCCAAAACATTCAAAGGAATCGATCATGTGGCGCATTCACCTAAAGCACAACAAGTGGCGGAAACATATCAGGAACTTGTTGAACAAGCACGTCGCCGCTCAAACGAAGAACGAGCCCGACTGGAGGATGAAACCGCTGCATATATCGATAGCACTCGAGCGCGAAGTCTAGAAACCTTGGCTGTCCTCTCCGATGTGGTCGTTGACAAGACACGACGGGTACTGGCTCGTGACTTTTTCAGCCTATCACTCATGCATTCAAGTGGCCAGATGATTGATTGCCATGCAGAATTGCTGCTTAGAGATAACGCCGCCGATGCCGGCGCGGGAGGGGATCTGCTAATATGTGAGATTGACGATACTGATCGTTGGCTTCTGTTCCCACCAATTGAAAGAAATTGCGTCTCTGCACGAAATGGCGACCTTAAAGGCGAAGTCGTGATTATGATTCGGGGCAATTCTACGGATGATGGCGAATGGCAGGAGTTACTATCTTTGACTATTGATGACGAGGATGTCGGATCTGAATGGGTCAACATGCTAGGCTTATATCCAGTACCTCCGGCCCTACCCAGAAGCAAGAAGTTTGTTGAGCGTGCAAAGAGTCGAAGGCATAAGGCTGGCGATGAAGTCAAGGCCGATTCATCACCTTCAACCACGTTGAAGCTGCGTTTGCCAAGCTCAAGTGAAGTGGACGTGCCAATTGGTGAAGCCAGCGTCCTTAGCCATGCTGGAAAGAGCTCGACTACCAACAGCTCCGGACCAAGCACGTTAAGTTCACTTTCCGAAGCAACTTCTGGTAACTCTTTGGCTTCAGATATTACAAGAGCATCAGACTATGCATTCGTTGATAGTCCCCGCACACCTACATCCCCTGATGCTCGGGCAACGCTGCCATCCGCCAAAGAGCTCAGCGATAAGAAGAGAATCATCGATGGAAAAGCATCCCCTGGCCTGAAACGAACTAAAGCAAACAGACGCTCTCGCCATGCTGAACAGGTCACTCCAACAGATACCACGCCAAGAGCTTCTCCTGCCCCCGAACAGGAACAGGATGTTGTCGAATCGCCAAAGCAAACACCAAAAGCAGCGGGACGTTTCTATGCCGGGAAGACTGTGGAATCGAGTCCTTTATCAGCAAAATCCAAGTCCAAGCGAGAAAAAACGATAGCAGATGGCCTCGACGATGATGCACGTGTATCGTCCGTACCTACTATGAAAATGCCTACGATCCCCAAGCTGCGGAAGGGCGGCAGTAGCACCCATAGTGCATTGTCTGCTGATATGAGTGACGATGAGGAAGAGACCTGGCCATATATTCAATCATCATTGTCATCGCAGAGATCTGTCTCCGATGAAGAGGACGAAGCACCTGCACCGCCTCCCCACAGAACGCCTAGTCAAGCGCTCAAAACCTCCCCGGTGTTAAGTCCATCGGCCAATAGACAGAAGCGAAGATCATCTTCACCATTGAAGCACGAATATGAGCCATCAAGTGCGTCTGATTCTTCTGCTGAATCTGATACATCTACAGTTCGACACTATGATATGGAATACTCCGACTCGGATACATCTGACACTTCCGATGAAGAGCTAGAGGATGAGGATGACCTACCTCCTGTACACCGCCAGCGCAAACTGCAACCGCCCGCTTCTTTGCCTGCTCTAGACGGTGACACCTTGTCACCGTCCAACTCTGCATCGCAAGGCCCCTATCGATCCGTTCCTTCTCAACCTACAAAAGCTTCCAGGGCTATCGCGACAATGTTCTTCTGGTCCGATAAAGGAAATTGGGAGAGTCTATATCCTGACGAATGTGAATTGGTGATAACTCCCGGACTTATTGAAGCATACAAGATGGACGGCACTAGCGATCATCAAGACGATCAGCCGCGCAAAGATCGCCCTTTAGTTGCCCTCGAGCTGACACCACTAGTTCCAATTAGACGTGGCACGGCAATCGATATTAGTATTCGATCACCGCCAACAGAAAGATCCAGAATCAAGACAAGCAACAATATTATGTTCCGCTCACAGAACGTTGATGAGTGTGATACCCTTTACGGCTTCATCAATCATTCTCGTATCAACAATCCAACATACATTGCTTTGCAAAACGCCCGTGGCCCTTATCAGCCTGCATCCCTATCGCGATACAATTCGACTGGATCAAGCAAAGGAACCAGCTGGTTTGGTTTCCCTCGAAGAAAGAATAGTTATCGAGCGGCAAAGCATGCACCTTCTGTGGGAATGGTATCCGAAAGCAGCGTTGGATCCATGAGCAGCGCATTTTCCGCCCTGAAACGGTTCGGAACCGGAAGCAAGTTTTTCAGTATTGCACGATCGACCGTTACCTCGCGTACAGGAAGCCGTGATGGAAGTACAGTATTTTCTGGTGGTGGTGGTGGTGGTTCTGGACTCGCAGCACTTGCGACGGCCATTAAGGGAGCAGATGGAATTGGTCTGTCGAACGCGAAGATTAGACTATATGTGCGGGAAAGCACGACACGATGGCGCGACATGGGTGCAGCCCGATTAACAATCATGCCCGTGACGCCCCGATCATCCCGGCCTGGAACAGCCAATAGTACGAAAATAGCCGCGGAAGTAAACGAAGCAGATTTTAATAGCAATGAGCCGCATCCGGAAAGAGACTTTGACGACTTCGCCGATGAGAATCGACCAGACGGCGCCACGACTCCAACCCCAGGTGCATCGCCCCGAAGAGTAACAATGTCACAAGAAAAGCGAATACTCATCCAGGGTAAAACCGCAGGCGAAGTCTTACTGGATGTGTGCCTTGGCGAAAGCTCCTTTGAAAGAGTCGCTCGAACCGGTATTGCCATCTCCGTATGGGAAAATCATTCCGGAGGATCCATACAGCAAAAGGGCGGAGTCACTGGAGGCGCCTTCAGAATCTATATGATCCAAATGAAGACCGAGGCTGAGGCTGCATATACATTTGGACTGGTCGGGAAGCTGCGCTACTGATCACAACCTCGTCCACCTTACCTACCACAAACCATTCTTAGTCCCCCTTTTCCTGAAACGCCTGTTATTTGAACATGACTTACCATTCTTTGCCTTTTTCTTTATGTTTGCTTCTGATTGAGTTGCATATCCTTGAGATTTCGATTCTCTTGTACCTACCTCATTCAATTTCCTTTCTTGTCACTCTTGCATATAATGCTTCCTATCATCTACTAGACTTCTGTCCCTTTGTTCCTGTATACCCACCAATCCGCGAATTCATGCGTATCCAATCGTCGCTGCTTTACACTTTCCGGATATGCGTCTATTTCCTATTTTTGTCTCAAAGCATTTGTGGACTGGTCTTAGTGATTTATGTAGCCCTGTCTTTCGTGTATGTACGCTTTCTCCCTTCTCATTGCTAGTATTCGTACAATGCAATAATCAAGAACGCCCAATAACTGTCCATTATATGTATAATCTCGCTTGTCCCCTAAATTTAATAGACAAACAGTACATCTATATCTATACATATCAAATCCTATATCTATATCAATACATCAATCATAGCAACATGACATTGATGTTACAGTATAACTTGACTCTATCACACCAAAGCCTCAGTATTATCACCACTGAGAGGAGCAGCAGTAGACGAGGCCGGAAAAGCAGTCTTCTGGAACAAGAATCCAATCCCATGATCCTCATCGGCGAGTAGGGTTTGTAGGATCGGGTCGTCGATGTGGTTTTTAATATCGTCGACGTTGTCTTCATCGACGTTATTGTTGTCTCCGCTAGTAGAGGGAAAAGCAGCAGGATCGATATGTGCATATTCGGCGAGGAAGCGCTGGATTTTGCTTTGTTCGGTTGAGACTGCTTCATCTCCGTCGGCATCGGCGCCGTCGTTTCTGGTTTTTCGTTTACGGCTTGGTAGTAATTTCGATGTTGTTACATTCGTCTTTCTCAGCTTGGAGTTTTGCTGAAGAGCGTGCTTGCCACGCTTGATTTGATCTTCTTGTTCTTCAATGTTGACTTTTGAAGCTTTCGTCAAGGTGTGCAGGTAGGGGAAGTCGATATCTTCACTGTCGGATAGTTCCTCGTCTTTCCAGAAGGGGGATACGCTTCGCACTTTCTCTGGCGTTGTCGCGAGAGATTCGAGCAGTTCACTCTTGTCATCTTCATCGTCTTTGCCTTCGTCTTCGGCTAAGAGCGATATTTGGACTGGAGCAGAAGGCGCAGGAGATGGTGATGGGGGGATACCCTTTCCACCACATTTGCAATTCAGCAATTCATGGGTTTGACAGCCCTTGTCTTCGTAGAGTCGAAATAGATCTTTGAGCTCTTCTCGCGAGAACTGCGCCATATTGCTTGATTTCGATTCCATGACACTATCCGCCAAACCGATTTTGGTGACTTGACGTTGCCATATTTTCTCCTCTAGAGCGCCCTTGAGCATAATTCGGTATATATAGCAGTGCCGTTTTTGTCCGTCTCGATGAATTCGTGCCATGGCTTGAAGATCGGTGGCTGGATTCCAGTCTACGTCGAAGAGGACAAGACGGCTGGCACCAGTGAGATTGAGCCCGGTGCCTCCCGCTTTGGCGGAGAGGAGGAACGCAAAGCATTTACTTGCAGGAGCTCGGTTGAAATCATCCACGAGTGATTGTCGTTTGGCCGAGGGCGTGGAGCCATCGAGTCGCAGAAAAGGTAAAGAGAGAGAAGTAAGTAATATGCCGAGCAAATTGAGAGTCGAGGTGTAATTGGAAACAAGTACAATTTTCTCCGATGTGGTTGTTTGTAGGTTGTGAAGCAGCTGATCTAAAACCCTGATCTTCCCACTCGATGAAGGTGAGAATTGTCGACGTAGGCTTGGTGTCAAAGTAGACAGCAGTGCTTCCATAGTGGCGTTCGGCGGCTCATCGCCGGTCTTTGCAGTGAGCAAGGATGGGCTGTTGCAGAGCTTCTTCAAAACAGTAAGAAGGCTAAACGCTCCTTCCGTGTTTCCTAATGCACTCTGAAAAATAGGGGACCCAAGCACATGGCGGTAGATACTTGCTTGGACAGATGTAGGGTTGCATAGTATCACGTATTCCGTCTTCGGAGGGAGATATTTGGACAGAATGTCTGCTGTCCTCCGCAGAATGAACATGGAAGTGAGTTCTCGAAGCTCCTCGCCTCTTGCCTCGCCTTTTTCGATATCTCTCATAGTGGCTTCAGGCTGCTGACTGCGAACGATGGGTCCTTCGAATTCCTTCATAAAACTTTTGTAGGTGCCGAGTATCCCAGGATTGATGAGATCTACCGCAGCGAAGAATTCACTGAGATCGTTTTGTATAGGCGTCCCCGAGAGTATGATTCGTTTTGCTGTATTCAAGGCTTGTATAGCCTGGCCACTTTTGTTCTGCACAGTTTTGAGTCGATGTCCTTCATCTGCTATCACGATATCGACACCATGTCCTTTGAGTAATCCTTCTTGTACGGTACGAAGCTTTTCATAACCGACAATCATAATGTTATAAGCCTTTCCTTTTGTGAAATCCGTCAATTTCTTGCGTTTGTCGTCAAAGACGAAAACACCAATTCTTTCATTTCCGAGCCATTTTCGAAATTCTTTTCTCCAATTATTGATCAGCGTGACCGGACAAACGATTAATGCTTTCTTCACCACAGGTGATGCTTCGTATATGGGGTTTTGTTTCAGTAAGGTCCATAGTAAGGTTATGGTCTGAAGAGTTTTGCCAAGTCCCATTTCATCAGCTAATATGGCACCTTCGCCATTATAATCCCTGAGTCCCATGACACATTCATACAAAAACTTAACTCCCTCTCGTTGATGTTCACGGAGATGTTTAGTTAGAAACGGATCGACTACAACGTCAACAATCGTTTGTCCTTTTGGTGCAGTCTTTGGACGCTTCATGACCAAGGCCCCAGGGGCGTTGGGATCATGACGGGGAATGGCTTTGACACTCGGCTGAAATTTGGTGCTCGATGTTTCTTTCAATGGATTCTTGAAAGCTGTGCCAACAGCATTGCCTTTAGGGGCTGCGGAGTTGAGGTGTCTCACCGATAACTTCGGCGGTCCACCCTGGGAGTTCACAGTATTCGCCTTGAGCAGAAGGTCTAGGGGTCCTTCACTGCTTGCGGGCACATTCGACTTTGCAACCTGGCTTGAAGCCAAAGACGGTTTGATTCGAGATGGAGGTGAAGAGGAAGACTTCCTCGCACTGTTCAGAAACTCCTTCCCTGATAAGTAGTCTTTCTTCGAAATAGCAGACTCAATCTCAACATCCTTCCCTCCAATTGTCAAACTCGTGCCGGACTCAAGAAATTTGTTGATCACAATTCGGCCCATTTCGCGGCCTGATACATCTCGAAGATACCCATAGCCTCCGCGGATGACTAGAATTCCATCGCCATCCCAGGTTTTGTGCTTTTTTGCTGTGAACTTGCGCCTGTTTTTTCTTAGCAGAGATGTATGCACAAGTAAAATATCGAGGACCAACCAGAGAACGTTATAGTAGGCCTCAACGTCATTGCTAGAGCTGCCATTTTCCATTGACAGTGTCTCTGTCTCACCCGGCGTGTTCTTGACGTTCACCAATGGAGGTCTTTCCGCGGTGTCTTTCCTTACTATCCCGACGTCTGATAGAGTCAGATCGACGACTACCGGCTTTGCCGTGTTCCTACTTTCGGTCTCATCTTCGCGGACGCTGAGACGCGGTCTTTTGGAAGGGGGTGGAACGCTGGAGTTATCGGTCGCTTTTGATAGGGCGTCACTTAGCAAATCCTTTCGTATTAGAGGAGGCTTGAACGGTTTGAAAGGCATGGTCGTGATAAGCTGTGACGCACGTCGTGGTTGATGTTCTCGGAAGTATCAAGATTTACAGACGCTATCAGACGCGTGCCTGAAACGCGCCTCTGTCGCGTAGTCACGTGTGATTATATAAGGGTTAGGGTTGTACGAGTGTAGGCCAGGGCACACTGGTTTCCAATGTCTAATCAGGTCGGGTATGAAGATTTTGAGACGACTTGTGATTGAAGCTGTTATTTAGAGTTAAGGTTAAGGCTATGAAATGTCGGGAAGCGTTCTGTAACATCAAATGTCTTAAGGGGAACAGTCAGGTGCATAAATCCACCGCTGAGTGGGAATGTCATATTCCCCTATCTGGATTTTTCGATCCTCCATGCGTTGCCTATGCTTGCACAACAATAATATCCTATTCACAGGACATCCAGAAAGAATGGTTTCGACTCCTCGCAATCTGTACGATTCTGGTAAAGTTGGCAACGACAAATCCCACTGGGTGGGCGAGCTCGTAAGTGAAAAGATATTGTCAAGAGGATTGATATCTTGATAATAATCTCTTTCTTCGAGCTCCATCACTTTACGCGCAACGACCGCCATTATCGACGAGTCCCAAAAGCCCTCGCGATGACGACTAGTCTCAAGGAATCTGACGGCTTGAAGTCTGATTCTGTGCACGCGACATTTTATAGCTGTGTAGTATAGAGCTGTAATCCATCCCTTGTCTGTGATTGAATTGGACATGTTCAAAAATTGACCAGGCAGTATTTTAGGACGAGGTAGATTCGTGATGATAGTGTAGTTCCATAGATCCACAGCGTGGTTAATCAGCTGTAAAAAGCTGTCAGTGTGAGCGTCAAATATCACTTCAGTTCTAGGCGACAAGCACACATCAGTCATGATCGTGAGCATTCGATGATGCAGAAGAAGCAGCCTGAAACCCTTATTTTCCCACTCTGCCTTCGAATGTTGAATAAGCGGTGATGATCTTAATAACTCAAAAGCTTTCAACCACGAAGCAAGTGCAGTTTGAATCTGTTGCTGGTCTATTCTTAGTGAAGGAGGAGGGGGACGTAGACCAAAACACTCGGCCTCGCATTCAAGAGCTCGATTATTCAGGTGGAAGATGTGCTCCAATATTCTGTCGAGATTATTCCACGCTTCTTTGACAGAGCGAAGACTTTGCATTGATGGTATTGAACCGGGGTCCCGGAGAAGGGACTCACAGCTAACTCTATTAACGAGATCGTGAACTTCTATCTGGCCATGAAGTCTCATGAAGGCTTCCATAATCCACCCGTCTGTTGAATCTAATCCGCCATCCTGGTTTGAGAAAGATCTCAACTTTCGTAAAAGATACACACCATTCTTGACATGTATCCGCGCTGTCTCAAAATGACTTCGAAGAAGGTCTAGTGTGGTAAAAACGATGCATGTAACCAAGACAATGCGTAAAGATGCCCGGGTATTGGCTGATAAATGGTGCTGAAGATCGTTGATAGATCTAGCGAAATATCTTAGAGGAACCTGCTCCACTTGACCAATAGGTTCTTCCTCTAGACGTGTATCCAATAAATTCAGGCTGCCTCTTCTATGAACAAAGCTTACAGCCAAGACAGCATGCCGAACTGCCAACTCGTTGATACTAGCCTGTAATATAAGTTTAGACCAGAATTCCGAGTTGAACGAACCCCTTAGCTTAGGCGAGGCGCGACGTTCAAACCAATCAAAGCACTCCTTATCTTCACGGCTAGCCACAAAGAATGAGACGTATCCTGGCCGAGGCAAAAGCACACTGCAGGTTTCGTTGGGAGGTGACGAAGTTGAGGCTATGATAGTTCCATCAGGCCTACCCCGGTTTGACTGATTGCCGCCGCCTCCCCAGACTCCGTAGCCATCACAAGTACGCCCGGTAGATGCGCAGCGGTTACAGATGGGGTAGCTTTCGTCACACTTTACTTTACGGATCCTGGTATCGCATGAGCTTGCGTTGTGAACGGATTTTTAGGCTTCCGAAATGCATGATACGACTTACTTGCAAGTGCGGCAACCTGTTCTTACCTTACTTTTTGCCATAGCATATCACCTCCTAGGATAATCATTCTAGCATTTGAGTCGAATCTGCTAATCGAAGAAAATCGAGAAGCAAGAAAGCTGCGAACTGACAGAAAGTTCAGCTAAATTCCTTTCGTGATGGTTGGGTCTATTAATGGCTATGTTATTGGCTGCCTCGGACCGGCTACGCCTTGATTGGTTGATTGGCTGGGTCAGCATCTCGGATTTTGCACACGCTGATTGGCTGTGATGACATCCATGTCATTCTTTCCATATTGGGTAATTTCTCATTTTGAGAGTTCTTCGCAGTTTGCTGTGCAAGAAATGCCTATATAAAGGGTGAACCTGACTTTTCAAAACAATAACGAGAAATTCAAGATATTGGCCGTGTTTCTTAGACTATATCACGAAACTACATTGGTTTTCATACAGTGTCGTTCCAATAATACATCGAATATGCCCACTAAACTTCACCCACTCGGAAACAATGGTCCTCTTGTACCAGCCCTAGGCTTTGGTTTAATGGGAATGTCCCAACCTCACTATGGGGCACTTCCAAGTGATGAGGAGCGCTTTGCCCTGCTTGATCGGGCGGTCGAGTTAGGGGCTACTTTTTGGGATACTGCCGAGTGAGTTTCACCTCCTTCTTAAAGATGCATTAGCCACATCATCTCTAATAGTGTGCTTCACTAAGTCAATATGGCGACAACGAAGAACTGCTTGGTAAATGGTTCAAGCGAACTGGAAAGAGAGATCAGATATTCCTTGCAACGAAGTTTGGTTATGTGGAACATAGCAAAACATACGAGACTGATAGTTCGGCGGCGTATTGCAAGAGAGCTTGCGCAAAGAGTCTGGAAAGACTAGGTGTAGACACCATTGACTTGTGTAAGCTTTTGCCCATTGTGATACCTACCAGTAATTACTATTCATACACGTACCATGTGCTAATAACACTCCCAGACTATCTACACAGCGCCAATTTCGAGACACCGATTGAAGAAACCATGCGTGGCTTGATAGAGCTTCAGAAGTCAGTACTTCGAACTCCTTTACTAGAATCTCGCTAATATGCTCGATTTAAAGAGAAGGCAAAATCAAGCACATCGGCTTAACCATGGTGAGCTCCGCCACTGTCCGCCGAGCATGCAAGATTGCACCTGTAACCGCCGTACAAACCGAATACTCAGTCTTCTCTCGCGAAATCGAAGGTAAAGCTGGCACCGATCTCCTCGCCACCTGCCGCGAACTCGGCGTCGCAGTAGTCGTCGCAACACCCTTAGGACGAGGTCTGATCACGGACGAGTTCAGTAGAGGAGAAGCAATCAACGAAGGCCCCGACATCAGACCCGTCGCAATCCCTCGGTTCATGGCTGAAAATGTACCCACAAACACAGCAACAGTCAACAGGTTCAAAGCCTTTGCCGACAAGAAAGGTTGCACTATTGCGCAGCTCGCCCTTGCGTGGTTGCTGAAGCGTGGCGATGACATATTCCCGATTCCGGGCACGAAGAAGATTAAGTATCTGGAAGAGAATTGGGCTGCGCAGGATGTTTCTCTTTCGGATGAGGAAGTAGCAGAGATTGATATCTTTCTGGACTCGGCTACTATCCTTGGTGGTACTGTGCCGCCGCAGTATGCATCTTACATCTTCAAGGATACCAAAGAAGAGTCCGCTTGAGATTGACTATGCAGAGTTCTATTTGACCATCTAGTTAAGAGGTTGACACAATTGCTCCATGTTCTGTTGATAATTCTGATTATTAAAGTTGAAGTGACAATAATGAAAGTTATTGTGTGATGTCTATGTATATGAATATAAAAGAGCATCATAAGCTAGATTGAGAGATTGAAACTCAAGAACGGCTTTATAATTATACATGTTCGACAGCCAAATCATTCAGGATTAACTGACACCCGGCTTCGTATCCTCATTTCGCATCCTCCGCAACCGCCCGATCAGTAAGCGGAATGGCCTGCGGACCAACGTAATCACGCTGACGCACGAACCACCAGATAGTAATAAAGATAGTGAGGCCACCTGTAATCAGACTGGCATAGTTCATCGACTGAGCATTAGTGGGAATTGAAGCAGGGAAGCAGAAAATAATGATGAAAGCGACGATGTAGATGCAGCTCAGGATGTTGACGATGTAGCCGACGGAGTTCTTCATGTGGAAGTAGCCGGGAGTAATCAAAGATCGACGAGTCAAAACGTGAGGGAAGATGGCTGTGAAGTATGATAGTGTAGAAAGCTGAATGAAAGATCCGATGAAAGCGTTGAAGGCGGTGGTCGAGCCGACGTAGATGCAAGCAAGGACGGTGATCGTGAAGCCACATACCAACGTGGCATTGAAAGGATTGTGCAATCGGGTATTGATGTGTCCGACCCAGCCAGGGAAAGGTGTCGCGTTGTCTCGAGCCAGTGTCCAGAGGGTGCGACCGGCGGTGATGTAGCAGCCAATGCAAGTGACCAACGTGGGCAAGAATGCGACAATTAGAAGCCCTAGAGCACCACCTCTGCTTCCAGTGGCTTGACGGTAGATCTCGGCAAGAGGGAAACCGAAAACACTGTTCAAAACATCATCGAGAGATTGAATGGAATAAAACATGGCGATCATGTAGAGGAATCCGGTGATGAATCCGACAGACATCTGGGCCAATATGGCTTTCGGAATGTTTCTGCTTGGGCTATAAGGGGATGAACAGTTAGCACGACGACATGTAGGTACATCATCTTAGTTTCCGTGACTTACTGAGGAATCTCTTCGGCCAAATGTGAGGTAACATCAGGGGTTCCCACGCTGTATGCACCGTTAAGCATACCCGCAACAAAGACGAAGCCCTGGCTGCTATATCCCGTGTTGCTTGTCCAGCTACGCCACACAAACTCATTCGAAGCATAACCCACTCCGTTGACATGTGGCATCACAGCACAGACAACAATGGTGATAAAAACGCCACCAAGAATGAGAATCATGCCGAGGTTGCCGATCTGAGGAAGAACCTTGTTTGCGAATAGGACAGTCAAGCAGCAAATCCAGGTGCAGAGGAGCATGCTGACAAAGACGTGCCACGCTTTAGGCTCAAAATCAGGGTGAAACAAGGCGTACATCGAGACTGTTTGGTTTCCGAGAATGGAGGACATGGATGCCGCTCCGAAGATCCAGGCGAGCGTATTCCACCAGCCAGCGAACCATCCGCAGGGGCGACCATACTTTCCTGCAGTCACGGATGCCCAATGATAAACTTGAAGAAAACGAACTTAGTTGAAATTCTTCCAATATGGTAATGACCATGGACATACCTCCGCTTGCTGAGGGCATAGCAGATGCCAGTTCGGCGATTGAAGCAGCTACTAGCCAATAACATATGGAGACCGCAATACTGAATGGAATGTTAGCAATCACATGCCAATTCTGGAAATGAGGTATATATAGACTTACAACTCATAGATAATACCGGCAGGTCCTCCATTGGCGATGTTGACAGTCTAACAGGTTGTTAAGATATAAGTCCCCCAAATTGATCGAATTCTCAAATATCAACAGATAGTCAAATACTCACCACACTACCACCTTGAGCAATCCAGGTATTACCCGTGGTCACTGCAATAGCGCAAATACTCAAGAGACCAAAGTTGCGTTGAAGTTCTTGCTTGTGGCCAGAGGCATTGACAATATCCCCGACAGATTTGTCGTCGACTGGAGACTCCTCGGCGTCAAACTTCTTGTGCGTTGTTTCAGCCGACATTGTTGCAGACCTGCAGATGATAAAAGACAGGCTGATGAATGTTGCGAATATAGGCCAAATCGACCGTAGCAAAGGACGAATATCCTCAAAGACACTGAGAGGTTTCGAAAAAATATGCAATTGTCCAAGACGATAGTAGATGTGCTAGAATATAAACATCGAAACCTGGAGTTCCCGTATCTAGACTGGGTCTCCTATCGTTATGGGGAGGAAAGGTTAAAGCAGGGCCGGCTTCAACCAATGATATCGTTCCCACGGCCTGAAAATACGACCACAGAACTAGGACCACAGCTCTATTGGGGGTTCGCAGTCTCCATGGAGCCTTCTGGGCTAAGGAAGGACGAAACGAAAGAATGGGAAGTCTTGGAAGAGTGTGAAGCTGAGTACAAAAATGGAGCAAGGTCGCGGGTGGCCAATCTGTATGGTGCATGATTGGCGGGCGGCGGTGGGGACACTAAGATCATCGATGACACACTAGTCCCAAAAGGGAATTTTCAGCAGACGATTCTTTTTTTTTGGCTGTCTCTGTCTATGGTGTCACAGATGGAGCGTCAGAAACGAGAGCAAGGGACATCAAGACTGTCATATCTACTGGTCATGGAATGGTATGAGTCTTGCTTATCTCTAGTTCGTCCTCAGCTAGAGACAAAAAAAAAAAAAAAAAAAAAAAAATCTCGTTCAAACTTCACGTTTGTTCAATGCTCGCTATTGCACTCGCCACATGCTGCTGATCCCTGTACTCTGCCATACTATCTTGGGAAGAACTCCGCCCAGCCGGTGTGTTTTTAGTTTCTAATAGGAAAATACTCTAGGTGCTTCCAGCCATGCACGGAGTATATATACTTGCAGTATACGTACTACTGCACAACACATGGCGATGCCATGGGTCGCCATGCTATAGACTAGACGATCAAGCACGTAGTCGCGATGAACCCTGGATCGTGTATAAAGAGAGCCGATCGTTATATAAGACGATCAGTAAGAGTTGGTTTGCAATTCACAGCAAGCCTCACTCAAACACCGACTGGTGGGTCCTCTAAGCTCTACATAGCAAGTAGTAAGTACGTACTCCGTACTATCTAGCTGGTAACGACTGACCGTTCTGACACAATAATATTGTCACATATAGATTCGTTTGAATGATAGCAAGCAAATTAACTTCGACAAGAAGTCTGACCTTTACATACAGTCAGCCCTGAATATAAGATCCCCCGATAGTAGCGCAACTTGACTTAAAGCACGGAAAATTTGAAAAATTTTCATTCCCCATGCAAGTACGCTTTACGCCTAGCTATTAGGACAAGTACCTAAAATTTCAAACCTCGTATACAAAAGTACTTACAAGTAGACATGGGGAGAGGCATGAACCAATCAATGATGAGTAAGATATGCTAAAACAGTGGGGGCCTTGGCAAATGTATGATTATATAATAAATACCTAGGAATCTCCTCTTTCTCTAGGCATGTTTACTAACAAAGCCTACTATTTGTATGGCACTCGAGATATACTATAGTATGCTTTAATACAGATCATACAATACCCTCTGATCTCGGGGGTATACCAATTTCAGTTGCCGGTCGCCGAGGTGGAGATTGTGCCCAGACGTTACGTACGTTACGCCATACTCTCTCTACCTACGAGCAGCAATCAAGTTGCATGGGGTCTGGTTAAGAACTGTATATCAATTTTCGAGAAGACACTGGAGAGAATTGACAAATCGTATGCTCTACGTTAATCTCGAGTATACGCGTCTATCAGGAGGGTTTATGACACAATCACCTTCAGTCCCGTCTGGTAGTTGAGCCCCGGCCCTGAGAAACAGAATTTTTCACGAGGCATGCATGTACTTGGATCGGTTTGTTACGTGCGCACCACGCATGAGCTAGCCTCGATAATACGTAGTAGTAAGGATATTGCCATGTAGCACTAGCTAAGCGATACCCTGGCCAATCCAGACAAAAAGCCGGTCGCGTGAAAAGGAAGCTCGTCGGACGTATGGAGCCCTTTTCGGCCACAAACGGCAGCACCCAAAATTAAGGTTCGACCACCCGTAGATCCCCGCGATCGAGATCCATTTAGTGTCGCGTATTGATGCCTCAACGTACGGAACGTTACAATACAGATCATAGATACGACTTTACGAGTTTCGAAGTAATCAAAGTGAGTTCTGGAAAGTCAAACATGCCAAAGAAGCGTGGCTGCTTGGCGAACCTACTGGTGCAAACTGCACGAGGCGGCCCAGCTCGCTGAAACCGAACTGGGACTGCAAAAATTCGCGCACTACATTTCCCAGTTCGAGTCTAGTGGCGATACGGCCAAGATCAGCGCTTCTTTTTACGCTTTGCAAAGAATGCAAGCGTAGCATTCGAATCATTTGATTGATCGAAGAGATAGTCCATGCGCAAATGGTCCCAGAGGTCTACCATGGAACTGGTAGCCCGATCATCCTTGTGGGTACTAATGCCTCTGAGATATGTCGAGCGACGACCTCCAAAGGCTGGCTTGATGGTTCATCAAGCTTTTGCGTCCGGCTACAGACATTTTAAAACGATAATCTCATCTCCAAACACAGATCTTTGTCATTTCTTGGGCTTATCGAGTCTGGACGGTTGAAACGAATGACTCGATATAAGTTATTGGAAATATCCAGCCTCCTTTCGTTAGTCTAGGTGGAACCCATGGCCTAATTTGACCCTCCTGGCATGAACCAACCGTGAAGTCAGCATCCACCGAACAAAATCGACCGCGGTAGTCTTCCCAGATCATTCGAGATGTCTTCCAGAGCGTTTGGGGAGAGCTTCTCAAAGGAAACATGGGCCTTGTACGGTGTCGGCGTCTTAGGGGCTGCCCTGCGATTGTAAGTCGACATCCACCTTGCATGAGGCGTATCATGATGTCAGGATATTCTTAATTCATTCTCGTCATAACAGCGTCGCTCGTATTCGACGCCTCGGAATCCGCAACCTTCAAGTCGACGACTATCTCATGGTATTTGCAGTAATCTGGTACACCATCTTGTGTGTTGCGCTTAACGAAGTCGCAAACGGAGGAGGGTCCAATTTGATGACGGACGAGGATATCGCAAACTTGACACCAAGCTCTTATGCGGAAAGGGTTCGAGGGAGTAAATGGGTGTTTGTCTCTGAACACGCTTTTATCCTCTGTGTGTGGAGCTGTAAGGCTTGCATGCTAGTCATATACGCTCGTCTTACGTATGTACAGTCGATGCATTGAAAATCTTTTGCCTGGTACTAACTTTTATTGTTCATAGGGACGGACTGTCTCAGAAACGACTCATACACTATTGCGCTGCTTACGTCGCAGCCGGTTTTGTTGCCGTTGAGTTGTGCCTCTTTTTAAGTTGTATTCCGCTTCAGAATTACTGGGCAGTTCCTACACCAAACCGTACGTCGTCATGCTTCACATTCAAACTATTCCTTTCTAACATACGACGTTTAGCACAATGCTCGAGTTATCAGCACTACGAAATCGTCCAAGCCTGCTTCTCAATTACCGCCGACATCTTCATGCTTTTAGTTGCAATCCCGCTATTGGTCAAGATTCAATTACCGCTGAGACAAAAGCTGATTCTGCTCCTCCTTTTCGGCATGGGTGTCTTCGTCATCGTGGCTGCTATCCTGACCAAGATTTACTGCTTGGTACCGAGTCTGATATCCTATGTTTACATGAATTGGTACTTCCGCGAAGCCTCAGTCGGAATGCTCGTCACCAACCTACCACTCATTTGGTCCTTGTTGCGTGACATATTCCCAAATATACTCAACAGTTGGACAGGTGGCTCGAGGAAGGGAGCAGATCGATACTATCCATCTATGCCTACCAAATCCAGAGGAACCCGTACTTATGGCATGAACAGCCAGATACAACCAACTGCACATTACGATATGAACGAGTTTGCACCAAAGTCGCAGAAGAATGCCAGCGGCTTGAGTATTACGCAGGCAGACTCGGACAGTGCAGATTTGAACAGCGACGACGGTTCGGATCGCGCCTTGCGAATTCGGCAGGATATTACGGTGACTATCGAGGCTGAAGACCGACAAGAACCCGTTATTCCACAGCCTCAAGCTTGGGAGGTTAAAGGCTCCGAAGCACCAACAGCTTGAGTATTTGTTTTCACTTTTACGCATGAAATTATCGTGGTTCGGTCTACGACCACAAATATAGATTAGACTTCAATAGATGGCATCTAGGTTAAAGATGACCCCCAAACTCCCCTTCAGTTGATTTCAACAATCGCAAATCGGCACCTCGACACGATTCAGTGCCCACGCATGCAAAACTTACTTTCAGGATACGATGTAGAATAAACCATACTTATTGGAGTCTCTTTGGCCCGGAACTTATCGGCTTAGTGGAGACTTTTACAACCACTTCACTTTTTCTACCCCCGAATCATTTTCTTCTATCTCTCTCGCTCGACTATCCTTCTCCACAACCCAGCCATCCCCGCCCATAAATTCGACGGAAACGGATGCTCCATTTCCGGATCAATACGAGTGCGGAGTGGACCATTGTGGTTCCAAGGTGCACACGCGCGGACTAGAGGAGTCAAAGCGCATCTTTTCTGGCTCGACTATCTAGTGCTTACTACGTACGTCCAAAATCTAGTAGTCTGTACGAAAGGAGAGGAATCGGCGCCATTAAGCTCTAGACAATGGATTTCTTCATGGCCACAGCACAAGCCCGTTGAACAAAGTTCAAACTCATTTAGCGTGGCTGAAATTTGATATGATTCGTCGGGTCCTGGTCCCTCCCTCGTTACTCCATCCGAGACTCTCTCTCATACGGCACCGACCTTGGAAGGATTGAATACATAGATAGGTTACCTTTTTGCAGCCGGAAGTATCTCGACTCAAATAGTTGATTTGGAGTTGCATTTGGTTCCCACGAAGCCCACAAGATCTCGTGCTCACATTTCGTTCCTGCGTAAGATCCTCGCCTCTATGAACCTAGACCCTGCATTAATCTGTTTAGTATGTCGCGCTATGCTTTTAGTGCTCAATACGAGGTCCCAGTCCTGTATTTGGTAATACATAACCGCGGTAAGTTAAGGAAGCTTTCACCCTCAATGAAACGTCGTACTGGAATCCTTTATAGCAACAATAATTTGTTGGGCTCATTGATCAGTTTGAGCGCTCCCTCAGCCAATTCCAACAGGTATTGAGCGAGTCTCTATTCTTTGATCTACACAACCCCTGTCAATGCGTTCAAATAAAGATCGGGAAAGGTTGGCCCTAATTGCAAGGCCGTTACCGAAAAACTTTTAAGTTAGATCAAACGCCAAGTAGAACTACGTACGTATCTGATAATTCGCCGACTCTTGCCGTGGCTGACGATGCGTTGCTATCACATGCATTTCAGTATGCAACTAACGGGCATTCTTATATTTTCTTCTTTCAAGAGATTGGAGAATAGGTATAGCATGACGTCTTCTGGAATCGCGTCGTTTTTGGACCCGTCATGAGCGCATTGATCGCTGTGCCCGACTTGCAATTAGTACAAGAATCAGGTGTTTTGAAGGAGGCAGGCTAGCTGCTACTCTACTGTTGTCCAGTGACGTTCAAGCCACCCCCAAGTATCGTCTTATGCAGCAAGGATTGTCTGTTTTATCGCTGTAATACTTTTATATCCATGCAAGGCGCATTGGGGATGCCTCGATGCCAGGAAAACTATATTCTGGTTTGCGATCGTGGGAGTTTCAGGAGATTGGCCTAGATCTGAGGTTTCCCTTGGCCGTTCGCAGTCAAAAAAATTCCTGAACGCGCAATACTACCCGACTGCCTCGACTGGAATTCTCATTACAGGCAGGGCTGCTCGCGTGCTATGTTGTGATTGTAGTCAAGGTTGATTCTATTTAGGGCATGCTGCGTAATGTGAAGACATACGATAATGTACAAATAGGCTTCCGAAATGTTCTTCAAATGACCATAGTAGCTTCGTGGCGTTATACGTCTGCTCCATGTGCTTTGATCCTGTTCGTCTCAATCATCTTCTCGCGGAATCGCTTGGGTGCCTACGTGCTTTTCAACTTTCAACCGTCCAGACTCGTGCCTTGTTGGATTGGCTGATGGCGAATTGCCAAATACAACCCACCATTCCTGTTATTTGCGAATGCATGACAGCATCATCGCCTCTTAAACATAAGGGACAAGCCCGGATCTGATTGTGAAAAGACATACTTTTCGAGTTTGGATCTCGTCCAGATTTTAGCCAGTTGTCTGAATCCTGATAGGTATGCCACTCCATTCTCCCACTGCCGTACGCTCATTCTCAGCCAGCAATTGGATCCATGTACTCGTCGCTTTAGCTAACATGCAGGCCACTTCATGGAATCGAGGACGTACTCCTATGCAAACCTTTGCCCGTACTTGCTTACAAGCAACCAGGCATCGATTGTTATGGGAGTATGTATGTGCTGATTGAAAAGCAAACGAGTCTGTTTACGGAAAGCATGTATGCGAGTCCTATAGTGACTTGCAAACTTGATTAGGAACACACATAAATATATAGATGGCTCTCTATAACAAGTATATGAAATGCTTATTCCATGTTTTGCTAACCTGATCTTTGAATTCATTGTTTTTCAATTGATTTGCAACAGCCAGTGGTTGCACGACATTAAATTTCCTGCAGACTAGCTACGTAGTGAGTGCAGTGCCCTTTATCCACTGCAAGGATATCCAGTTGACTTTTGTCAGTAGTTGGATCTGTCGTTGACATTACCAAATCTACTACATACATGTACCGCTTGATGATGCTACTCAAAGCGTAGGATCAAATGCCACTTGCTTGTGGTTTCGTACATTGAAATCTTCATGTTGCTACGAAAAGAAAAGATGAAGAGTTAATTTTGTTTGAGCCGTCTCTGTGGTTGGCCTCTAGTTCATTCAATAAGTATTGTGAATCCTGTCGTATTCCATCCAGCCCGTTGGCGAAGTTCTTCAAGCCGCGCAACACAAGTAAGCATCGGCTTGGGTTTCCATGGCGAGCAGTCATCCCTCCTGACTAATCCCTTAGTTTGATTTGACGGTCTCAACAATCGAAGCAATACGCCCATCCGCCGCAAGTTCACCAAATTGAAAAGTCTCCGACTTGCGGACGGTTCCGTCGGGCATCTTCATCGTTGTAGTGTGCCTTTCAGCCAACTGATTTCCATCACGCAAGAGTTGTGTAACTTTTAAGTCAACACTGTCGGGCTTTAGGACTTGGCGAATATGGCTGATATGTGCAACGAAGCCGGCAAAGTCGCGGGTTGTGGTGTCCTCGCGTTGAGTGAAAGAAGGATGGAGTAGCTTTGATAAGTCTGTTTCTGTGTCTTCGGGTTTGCCGGCGAAGAGGCTCATGAGAGCTGCTTGGTAGGTTTCGACCTTGTCGCAAACGGTGATTGGCATTTTTCCGATAGTTATTGGTCCTTCGGGATATTTCAGACTAGACAAGAGTATTTGGGATAGGAGTTCTGGTTGACTTAAGTGTATCCTTAACATCTCTCAAGGCTGGAGCTTCCAGCATCTATATATAGGTTAAGCAGAACCAGGCAAACCTCGTCAGGTCCATCCTAGGTGATAGATCAATCGGAAGACGCAAGGAACAGAAGTTTCCACTTAGCGGTGACATTTCTTTCCCGAATGAGTTGACTGCCGTCTGAAGGCGATCCTCAATCTATCATATAGACCAAGTGCTGCAAGCAGCATGATTAGATCGGGATTTGCCCTAAGTTGCCGCCACACATTGCTACATGTAAACTTAATCGCAATTTGTTTCCCCTTGCTTTGCAGGGCCAATATATCGATTATTGGAAAGAACTCCCTACAGAAATGACGTGATAGCTCAGGGCCAAAATGCATCTAAGCCTGGAGCATTTTCGCCTATTTCTTCTCGTCGGATGGTGTTTCATTGTGACGCTCATATTCGGTGCCCTCTTAACAGGACCCTCGAAAGCCACAAAAGAGCGGATTCGCGGTTGGACAGAAATGACGAATCACATCGTTCAACAGTCTTCAACAGAAATTCTAGAGCCAGAACTACATTATAGTGTTCGGACAGATAGGTGAAGTCGATCACTCGGAGTCAATCATACCGAAGTCGCATTTCCACGCAATTACCTGAATTCAAACCTGTAGGTCTGTGTACACATTAATATCAACAGAGTTACGTTGAGATTGTCGACAGAGTTACAAGCTTCGAGCAATGGCGGTTACAGCCGAAAGTGAGTCCATTGTACTCGGCATTTTGTTCTCTTATCTCTCATTCGGAGTAAACTGTATGCCCTTTCGCCGAAGCAGCAAAAGTAAGCGGGGAAGCGTGCACAGCTATCTTCAGTACTCCGAGATCATGCTACCACACGCACTGGGTCTGTGTAGATAAATATTGGGGTGGAATCCAAAGGACATACCCCAGACTTGGCAGAATCTAGATTGAGAAAAGAGATTTTGAAAAAGATCCAGCACTTTGAGGTCTTCAATATGAGAAATACCATCTCTTTTACTAGACTTGCATTGGCAATGGCCTCAATTGGCCTTGCCTCTTCCAGTCCAATAAAAGGTAACGACGGGATACTGGTATACGGTCCGCCAGAATCAGTGGGCATGTCGTCAGCCCCGTTGCACCAAATGGTCCAAAATGTCAGCGCATACACACATGCTGCCAACTATAGCGGGTTCTCGTACGGTCAAATTCATCCCATCGAGCCGGGGTCAACGACCCTGGTAGCTCGCGACGGGATCATTGTCAGTGAATTCGCGGTCGGAAAAAGAAATCTCTACGCCGATGTCAATGGCACTGAGTTACCTCGACATCTTCAAGAAGATACGACCGTAGATACGGTCTACGACATGGCAAGTCTTACGAAGCTATTCACCACCGTAGCTGCTTTGCGAGAGCTTGACGCCGGTCGGATCGTGCTCAATGCAACTGTTGCAACTTACATACCGAAATTTGCGACGAATGGGAAGGAGAACATTACCATCCTAGAGCTGTTCACGCATACTAGCGGCTTTGATGCTGATCCATCGCCATCGCTTTTCTCTGCCAATTATACGACTTATGAGGAGCGCATTGATGCGATTCTGACGCAGAAGATTATCAACCCTCCCGGCAGCACGTATCTCTACTCGGATCTCAACTTCATGTCTCTTGGTCTTGTTATTCAGACCGTCACACGGCGTGCTTTGGATGAACTCATTTACGACTTCACCGTGCCGCTCGGAATGACGTCCACCTTCTTCAACCGCGGCAACATCGAAGGTTCTACGCCCCAGACACCCAACTACTACCGCACAGCTACACAAGAATTCCAAATAGCTGTCCTGGGACCCGAAGAACCACAACGCCCTCAACCAGTACGCGGCACAGTGCACGACGAAAACGCCTGGTCGTTAGACGGCGTATCGGGTCATGCAGGACTCTTCTCCACGGTCCGCGACACTGCAGCATTCTGCCAAATGATACTCAACAATGGCACATATGCCGGTCAGCGCATCCTCTCTCAAACAGCCGTAGATCTGATATTCACAAACTTCAATGCGCGATTTCCGGGGGATGCTCATGGTTTAGGATTTGAGTTGGATCAGTATTACACTGCGGGCCCGATGGCGAGCTTGCAGACTGCGAGTCATACGGGGTTTACGGGGACGACCTTGGTGATTGATAGGACGTATAATGCTTTCTGGTTGCATTTCAGTAATCGGGTGCATCCGTCTAGGACATGGTCTAGTAATAATATTGTCAGGGAGGCTGTGGGTTACTGGGTTGGGAAGAGCTTGGGGTTAGATGTTGCATTTCCTCCTTTGTAAGGGCTGGGTTTGATGCACTGAATGATATTGATTCTACCCATAACACATCCAACCGAGGGTGACTGCACTGACCTCATATAATATAAAATGTACATCTTGATAGAAAAAAAAAAAAGCATTTCTAGAATGTGGAGGCAATCATCATAAATATCAGTGGCTAATAGAATCGCTCAATACGGCATATTATCATCCATCCTCATAAAAGATCCACGATCCGGAAGACCGATCCTGTCAAAAAGTCAGAGAAGTTTCTACGATAGATGCAGTATAAAGTAAAACTCACCAGGAATCTACTCCAAGCCCCAAATAGTCGGAAAATATCCAGTCTGGTGACAGTGCCGCCGATGATAACATATCCAAAGAATTCTCAGGCTGAGCGGGATCTGGAGGACTGAGAATAGTGTCCATTGCAGACTGTAAGGCACTCTTTGCATGGCAAAAAAGCTGATAGTTGCCGTCGCCAGGATCATGGAGAACACCCATGTGAGCGATTAGCACTGAGAGATTCTCTATGCTGCGTCGTCTGGATGATGAGTCAAGATTAAAGCCGACACGAGATGAAGGCTGTAGTAGGTACCAGGCAATAGCACCAGCAGCGGGTAAAGCACATGAAGCGACCTGTAGCATAGAAATATTCAGCTATACATTCAAAGAATGGGATTTTGCTGCAACATACTCTCCATGCCAGAGAGATCAGGCCTATTTCAGACAATTGTTCCCGCCTGACTAGAGCTTCTATAACCCATGACAGAAGTTCACTAGCATTGACGAACAAGGCCCCAGTATCTTGAAGGCCATGCCGCGAAGCTGCCCATTCGATCAAAAAAGTTGTGTTGAGGTATAGTAGCCGGATTTGATGTAAGGTGTCTACCTCATGACAAGAGCGTCCTTTTTGCCAGAGATCTCGGGTCGGAATAGTGAGGAATAGGGGAAGTTCTTTCCATGCATGGTCAATTTTCGTTTGTAGCTCACTATTAAAATGTCAATATCAATTCAAAGGCTAATGGAATAGAGAACGTACCCGATTCGCTGCGGTACATTGGTAAGATTGCGCCCAAGCAGAGTTTCTAAAGCATCTTCACGGATCATAGAGGTGATCATAGACCACCGTATGACGGCACTTTTCCTGATTTGGCCGAGTGTGTTCCAGCCGTTTCGGTCTAAGTGTGCCAATTCCTGGTCCAAAGATTCCCCTACAAGACTGTATATATTCTCTTCAATGTCGAGAGGCATGCTAGTGTAACAAAAGCGTTTACTCACTCGCGGAGGCCGACCTAGAAAGACAGCAAAACTGATATCGGATCCATATATTCGAGCAAAGATTTGCTGACGTAGTTGAGTTAAGAAAAATGGTAGGTACTCCTTCTCTTTGACTGTCTCATGAAGTCCATCTGCAAACAGTGCACTGGAAGCATGATTAAGTCTCCTCCATGCCTTGAAACCTAAAATATATGTCAATGAATTTGAGCTGCTGTTAAAGGGCCTTCCTTCCCTTACTTTGATCACCGTAGAATATAGAAGCAAGAAGGAAACTCTCATAGATGAATATCATGGTGATATCATTCAAGGTGTCCAGAGAATCACAGAAGCCCACGCACTTGTTGGTCATATGAACAAGGTTTGTCCTCAGCAGCTGACGTTCCTCTTCTGTTTTGCAAGCAGGATGTGGAACCCGGATTTCGGTGGAAGCAATGCTTATCTACTCAACATTATGAATCGTAAAAGCTACAATTTAGAATACTTACCCAGCTAGTGTAATAATTATTCCCACTGTCTCCCATCGTAAATTTAGCCCAGTATACTGGGCAGCAAACTCTTCCAGAGTCATAGCGCTATGGATTTCAACAGGTTGATTCGCTTTTTCGAAAAGACGCTGAGACAGTGCAAACAGGCTTTCCTGTCGATTTTGCGAATGCCGTATGAAATCAATCTCGTTTGCAAGGCTTTCGAAGAACGGAAAGAGCAAGAAGGTTCCCAAATGGGTTTGTAGTCCGCTCCCTTTCGCTTCGGAGAACAGTTGGCGAAAAGCATTGTCGGCAAGATAGTCAAGAAATGTCTCCAACAGCTGTACTCCTTCATCAATCATCTTGGAGCTGTCTGCCCGCAGTACAGCATCTCGAGAAGACTGTTGGTCGTTAACATGAGGTCTGGAGGTATCGATCCTAACGGCTAGGTGGTCGCCAAGATTATCAAGCACTGTCTTGAGAGACGATGACCCTTGATAGCCTGGGTTTGGATACGGTTTCATTTGAAAAGTGGCCACTGGTCTTTCAGGCGAGGTGCCATTTGAGGCGGTTGTAGGAAGTCTACTAAGGTTTAGCTCTTCTCTCAAACCGCATGACAAGGAGCTTACGCATGATGTCGCTCAGAGATGACAATCGGTCTATGCCTCTTGAACGGGTTCTTTCTGTAGACGCACTGCAGGGTGATCTCGCGATTGATGCAACGGGAGCATGCTGGACGCTTGTGGTCACAAGCAAGTTTGGACAAACGGCAGGGCTCACACGAGGGGATCCGAATGCGATTCTTCCCCACTGCTCGCCTCGTTGTGCTAGAAGGTGTAGACATTTTCCATGCCACGAGATTCAAGTAACAGAAACAATCTGTTGTATGAAGATGAGAGGATGAAAGATTACTCCGACTACTCCGCGATAACTTGAAGCTGCTAATAAGACCCACATGCAAGTGCAGCCAATCAATGTCAATGTGTCTCCTTCATATCTAGGATACTGAATTTGGGTAAGAACTTCAGCTTTGGACAGTATCCTTCCAATTCTTTTATCATCCTGTTACTAATTCAGATTTAGCATTGCCTGCGTTGCATGGCTAATCTCTACTACCAAGCTCAGCTCGTCAATACAGAAGATAAGATGCCCGCTTCTTCTTGAAAGCCTGCAAATCCACCTCCCACTGCGACCGAATCTCATCCGGAGAGAGCCCAGCCTCGATGCCTTCGCGGACCAGAAATCCACCAGTCAACACATCCACATCATACAGGCTCGTGTTAGAACCATTGAAAAGCCAATGGAAGCTTTGCGTTGTGTTACCAAACCCTGTATCGTTGCCTCCCACAGTGTATAAATGTTTGGCGCTCCAAAGCAACGACACTCCTAGAAACACCGGGTCAAAGTCCTTGTAGTCGGAGGTTGAATCAAGGAAGATGTAACTTTGAAGCCCACAAACGGTCTGCGACTGAAATTTTGATGTTGTCGGGCTGAAACAAGCAGTACGGAAGTTTGTGTGAGTGATATTGAGTGCTCGCATTGTATCGACCCATGAGTCGTTCGTGAAGGAACCGCCAAGTAACTGCAGACAGTCAGCTTTCCACCTCCATTATTTTGATTCATGCAATATGTACTTCAAATGGTCGAGTTGTTCCGCGTCCCTCGGACAGGCTGGTCCCTTCAAACATGCAGGCACCAGGGTAGATCAGAGCTGTATCCGGAGTCGGCATATCTATAATATTCTGTTTAGAAATGCTTTCTATCATCAATAAAATTGGATAGAAGCGACCTTACTTGGACTTGGCATGATCCAAGGAAGACCAGTATCCTTCCAGGTCATCGATCTCTTCCACCCCTTCATTTCAAGGACCTCTAAATTCAAGTCTGAACCGTTGGATGCTTCCTGAATCCACTTTTCTCCAACAAACATTGATGCCAGCTCGCCTGTTGTCATGCCATGGGCTTGTGCAATAGGACGCCGTCCAACATAAGATGCATAGCTCTCATTGAGTACCGGACCAAATGCATTTAATCCTGTGATAGGGTTTGGGCGGTCTACGACAACAAATGTCGCATTTGAAATGGCTGCAGCCACCATTGTATCATACATGGCCCACGTATCTGTTTAGCGTCAATTATTATAAATTAAAAACTTCTTTGAGACGATCTGACATGTATAGAATCGAGCTCCGACATCTTGTATGTCAAAAAGCACAGTGTCTGCCCCAGATTCTTTGATATAGCTGACAAGAGTGCTTGTGTTGACATTGTACGCATCCTAGAATACAAGACCCATTAGAATTGCGTTCGAAGAATCAGCTTGGAAAAACGTACATAAACGGTCAAACCAGTCTCCGGATCGATAAAAGTCCCTTCTGAGCCCCCAGCTTGGGCTGTACCCCTGAAACCATGCTCAGGGCCCATTACACCAACGAGGTCAACGGCGCCAGAGTTGAACATTACATCAACCCCAAGATCTAAGTCTGGGGTCACGCCAGTTGGGTTGGTAAGTACAATGACTTTTCGGCCGGCTAGCTGTGTGTAATTGCTTTCGATCAAAACGTCCAGACCAGTTTTGACTGCATGTTTAGCACATGCCACACTCGTGAGAAGGGCAAATATAGTGTGAGTCTTCATCCTGATCCTTGCATGAACTAACGAATAATGATAAGTAACAGATGAAGGTACTCTTCGGGTTATTTGGTATATCGGAGCAAAATAGATATAATCATGGGTCTTGTATGTGAAGCAAACCTCACTTGCGTCCCAATTGACATTTATATACCTATTGTATATGCTATTAGTTACGGATTATAATCTGCATGGACATCATACCAACTTTGTGAGTGGAATAATTACTTTGGACCTGAAACGACGACGCTCAGTCACTAATCAAAGCTCTTCAGGAAATGCTACATGATGTTGGGTGGGTCTTTCTTTACCCCGAGAACACTCCGCGATAACAGCACCACATTCTTTACTGTCATTATCACTGGCATGTGTCCGGTGACGTTCACCGACTCTCTAGTCGCCTTTCAGAGCATGTTTCTAGCCTATACGTACCCACAATGCAATTCAATGACGTTAGCCCGATTGCTACGGAGCAACGCATGAAATTTGACGGTCTTGCATGATTCAGAAGCGACGGTGTTGCGGATGCTTGGAGAGTTGCGCTATTCGTTTAAAAAATGCTTCGGTAGATAGGGTGTTAAGCTTAGCAGAGGCCCAGCAGAAGAACTTTTCAGTCCCCTGAAAGGATCGTTCAACCTAATCTTTCGAATGAATGAATGGACGGTGGTCCTCCTGCTATCATCCGTTTTCTAATAACTGGAGTCTTTATGTACGAGAAAGCCCGACACGAAGTAACCGTCATGCTATTAATCTAGCGGCAACAAACATAGGTGTTCCTCATATTCTTCACTATGGGATGGCTGACTACAGTCCCACGGGACTTGGTCCTTTCATCATCGTGGAGTATATTGAGAATTACTCAGATCTCGTTGACGCACTAAACACGCCGGGCCTCCTAGATGATGACTTTCATGTTGAACGGGTAACTAGCCACCGTCCATTTACATTCAACATGAGTGAGTTGTGCAACTTGGGAATATCCCTGCAATTCTACCTACGTACTTGATTTTTCCTGACACGCCAGGGCCTGCCCCATGAGTTTGTGTACAGCCCTCCGTCATAATTACTTCTAGAGCGGCCCAAGCACGAGGAACGGAGTCTCGGCACTTGGCTCAAGCGTACGAAAAACGGCTTTTAGTATTCATTGAAGAATTATAGAAGCGAGAGGATGAATTGATCAAACGGCAAATCCTGGCCGAGGACAATCAACATTCACAGCACATGCTACAAAGCTGGCAGAATGAGGATTTCTGGGTATGCTATGCTGCGACTCTGCGAGAAGAGGTTGGGCTTTGGATAAGTTATATTGAGCAACTATCGACCGCCGATTCTTTGGCGATGGTGACTTAGGCGAAAGATTCAGCCTTCTTATTATTCAGACCGCTCACTGTCCAATTGAGAGATGCGTTTAACGGTCTGTGCAGAGGAAGATCGTAGAAAGGGAAATACGTACTCTTGCAGAATGGGCATCCTAGGCCAGTTCATTGTTACGAAGAGCCGTTGAACCCTTTGGATGGAGTTTATCTGTACGACATACAAAAAAATTGAAACTCCTCTTTCTTAGTGGCCCTTTGTCACGAATTTTCTATGTCTATGTTAGGTTTGTAGGACTCGCTGGCTATGAGACAAGGTCTATTATCAAGATGCCCCATTTTTTACAGGTAGAAGAGTATCCGATGCTAGTAAGTATTCAACTCCGACCACTGCTGCATTGGGTACGGCTTCAGTATAGTTGAAGCGAATGTTGCGTTTGGCTAGGGTGAGTTGAAAAATGGTTTGATACACGCTATGAAGCATAACTCCTCCAGATAGAATGAGACCACATCGTGACGGGTCTACATATCCGTGGGACCGAGGGTCGAGTAGATGACTGAGGGTATTCTGGACAAAGTCTGATACTTGTTGAGCAATAATGTCCATTGCCTCGGCATCTCCGGATCCAGCTGAATCCAGGATTGTTTGCGTGATGCCTGCTACTCGACTCTTGGCGGATTTGTCATCGCTGGCCATCAGGACCTTGCTCAGTAGATCAACATTATAAGCATCATCTTTTCTTCCAGACGAGGAACCAGAAAAGAAGTTGACTATCTTCATTTCGAGGGAACTGAGGCCTGTCTTTCGCTGAGCAAGTTTAAAATTGTCCAGTGAAAACAATGTCTTCCGGATGGCTTGTCGTCCAATCGCATATCCAGCACCTTCATCTCCAAGAAGATGGCCCCATCCACCAGCACGTGCAACGCGCTTCGGTGTTATATCATTTTTATTATAAGCATAGCGAATGGCGATGCTACCAGTGCCGGCTATGACAACCAAGCTCGAGGAGATTTCTGGGTGCCGTGCCATAGCTGCAGCTAGCAGGTCAACGTCGTTGGTTATCCGCATTTGAATCGACTTATTCAAGTTCATATTCTGTACCACTGCTGCTTGTACTCGTTCTCGCATTCCTGGACGGTCCATTCCGGCACTTGCGATCCAAATTGAATCGAATGACACATCAGTTTCTGTGTTGGCTGATAGGTCTGAGTCTGCTGCGCTATTCATACCGTTGATATAGGCCGATTCTTTTTCGATATCTTTAATTGCTCCGTACGCAGCTGTCACAATTGCATTCACAGAGGCTTCAAAATTGCCATCCGTTCTACTATCATTAGCGCATATCCCACGACCAAGCAGAAGAGTGTGAGAGCTCACAAATTGCAAGGTCCGGCAACGCCTTTCCCTGTGTTCCCACTTGAATCTCCTATCACGGCAGCACATTTCGAACCTCCACCATCAATACACAGAACCGATCGACGATGATGAAACCCATTTACCAAATGCTTTGTGGCTTGAACCTCATTCTCGGTCGCGATAACCTTGGCAAGAACACCCTGGGCCGCTTCAAGCTGCTCCCTGCTCTCTTCTACCGAGAGCCCTTTCTCTGCTACAACTAGTGCAACTTTTACTCTTCCATCGCAACGCGCGAGTAAATCATCTAAGTCTTGATCGGTCATGGATGAGCATTGTCTGCTAACTTTTCGGAGGATGTTTCGCGACCTTTGTTTTAGTTTTTGGTTTGATGCGATAAGATCGACCATCTGTAGTGCAAATAGATTAATTAGTATTTGCCTTCACGATGTTCGTCTTGGTTAAGCATTTCTGACCATATTTCCATATGTTTTTCCAGCCTTGATCATAGTACCGGTACTAAGCATATTCAAGACCAGTTTTGTGGCAGTCCCCGCCTTCAATCTCGTACTCCCAGTGACTACTTCCGGGCCAGGTAAAGGCGCTATCATAACATCAACATTGCCTGATTGACCCATTTCTGACGGCGATACGCATGCAACTCCAAGTGTGAGGCAGCCCAAGCTCTTCGCATATTCGAGTGCGCCAAGAACATAAGGCGTGCGGCCGGATGCTGCGATCCCAATAATACTGTCTGACTCGCCATTCAGATTCATCGCCGCAAGATCGTCTTTGGCTGCTGCGATGCTGTCTTCTGCTCCTTCCTGTGCCTTGCGAATTGCTGCATCCCCTCCGGCAATCAAGCCGACAAATTGTGCTGGGGGCGCTGCGAAGGTAGGTAGAATTTCGGAACTATCCAGGACTCCTAACCTAGAAAACAATGGTACATCGTTACTCTTATCTCCCGTTTTCTTAATGCGCATCAGAAAACCCACCTGCCGCTAGTCCCTGCTCCGACATAAACCACTCGTCCACCAGCGCGTACACGGGGTACTAAAAGGTCTATTGCGAGTGCGATATCTTTCAAGCACGCAGTAACACTGTCCGCAACCGTCTTGTCTTCGTCATTGATCATGGTACACATCTGCAGGGTCGAAACCCTGTCAATATTGCTGGTGTGCTCATTAATCGCCTCGGTCTGTAGGCCCGAAAGATCCAAGACGTCCTGTGCCATCTTTGCGAAGCCTGGCCTTGAGCTATTGACTGCTATGAGTTTCTCTTATCTCGGGGTCTCACGAATCAGATTAGCGTCGTAGAGGTGGCTGTTATATCACAGAGACTTCATCATGAACCTGCAACATTTTTTCAATGTGGTCCTTCGGAGAGATGCTACCTTTAGCCATGGAAGTGGGCCAGACGGTAGAACATTCACACAAAACGTCAAGTCAGCAGTTCTCTCAGATTGTTGAGATTTGTGAAAACTCGAACACGCCGAGTCCGTGATAGCCGACCCCTTATCCGGTCTTCTTTGCGGGGTTGACGCCGAGCCGGAGAGATGAGATCGTCTGTGCCACTGAAGACTCTCGTTTGCGCCGAACACTATCTCCACGCTCCACACTACGCCGATGCCCCGTTTTTGCGCTTCCCACTCGTCTTCTCTTTTTTGTTTCTTATCTCGTGACCAGACTGCACTTTCAATATATTCGTGAAAAGATAGCCTCGATTGGCCTATCGCTAACTGTCCGTACTCCGAGTGGACCGACGGCCTGTTCCATGTGGCTCTGCACGGTTAAGAACCTGGGGTTGGCGATAAGATGGAGCTATAACATGCGCTGCATCGACCGGGCCAGGGTAGACGAAACTTCATATTCGTCGCACACAACTTGAAACTAGTCCTTTGAGTGAGTACAGTATTACATCGGTCAATATGTCGTCGACAGTCACTGTCGAAACATCTCCGTCGACGGTTCGACGTGTGTATACCAATTCTTGGTTTCAGATCCTTCTGATCAGCTTTATCTGTTTCTGCTGCCCTGGCGTAAGGCATTCCTTTTTTTAAACGTCGATCTAATCGCTTCACATGCTGACAAACATGGTTTTTTTAGATGTACAATGCCCTCTCTGGCCTAGGAGGATCCGGTCAGGTCGACCCAACAGTAGCAGCCAATGCCACTGTCGCCCTTTTGTCTGCTACTGCTGGAACTGCTTTGTTTATCGTTGGACCAATTTTCGAACGGGTCGGGCCTCGCGTCTGCCTTTTGCTTGGTGGATGGACCTATGCCCTATATTCAGGGAGCTTGTTGAGATTCAATCGTAAGTTTGATTTAGCTAGCGACACCGAATACGTGAAACATGACTGATCGATTGTAATTTCAGATACCAAAAATGGAGCATTCGTCATCGCGTCCGGTGCACTATTGGGTATTGGCGCTTCATTTCTATGGGTGTCTCAGGGTGCAATTATGACAACCTACGTCCCCGAGTCTCAAAAAGGACGTGCCATCGCTGTGTTCTGGATCATTTTCAACCTTGGCGGCGGCGTGGGCTCTCTCGCTAGTTTTGGCCTTAACTTTCACTCAAAGACCGGCACCGTATCGGACTCAACGTACATAGCCCTACTTGTAATCATGTTGGTCGGTTGGGTGTTGGGCCTTTTGATATGTCCTCCATCAGCTGTTCGAGTGAAAGGGATACGCACCATCGCGACTGAAAAGCTCAACTGGCGGCAGACAGCTCGACTTGCCCTACGCACAATGTCCGATTGGAGAGTTGTCTGCATGCTGCCCTTGTTCTTCTCCGCCAACGTGTTCTATTCATACCAACAAAATGAAGTAAATGGTATGAACTTCAACATTCGAACTCGATCCTTGAATGGTGCACTGTACTGGATGGCCCAGATGCTTGGTGGCCTGATCATGGGCTGCTTGCTTGACATGCCATGGTTGACTCGTCGATGGCGTGCTGCGACCGGCTGGGCTACTCTCTTCGTGACTGGCATGGTTATCTGGGGAGGTGGCTACAAGTTCCAGCTTTGGTCTACTCATCGTATAGCACAAGGACTGAAGCAAGATATCGACTATACGAATGGAAGTCTTTCAGCCGGTCCCATGATCTTGTATATCTGCTACGGAGCATACGATGCTCTTTGGCAGTCATTCTGTTACTGGTTGATTGGTGCTCAGTCCAACTCTCCCGCCAGAACTGCTATCTTGGTCGGTGCTTATAAGACCTTCCAGTCTACTGGGGGTGCTATGGCCTGGAGAATCAACGCTTTGAAGAAGACGGCCATGACTCAGTTCGCTATGGACTGGGGTCTTTGTATCGGTTCGCTGTTGATTGTGATTCCCACGGTCTGGGCGATTACGTCGACAAATGTTGGTGAAGATGTTGTTGCCGAAGATGAGGTCAAAGAGGATGTGAAGCAGCCTTTACCATGAAGTCAATGTGTGAATTTGGGAATTCTACGAATTTAATATACTTAGATAGGCAGAGATTGGGATTGATGCTGATAGTAGCTAGGAGAAAAACTTGAGAAACCTCAGGTTATGTAATTTATCACAATAACATACGTAATCGCGACTTGATTGACTGGCATTGAACACTCGTCTCTTCCAACATTGGCAATGGCCAAGACAAAATAATACAGCACTGAGGGCATTTTATTAGGGTAGATCTGGCGGTGGGTGGCAGGATACAATAACTAACCTTACAGAATTATAACTCCCGCCGATATGCCGGGTGCTCCGGAGCACACCGATATAAATGAGAGAAAAATCATCAGCCCTATTCTTTTTTTTGATGCACCAGTAAATCGTATTTGTTAGTTTCGGATGCCGGGCATGGCCAAGCCGATGTCATATTCTATTATTCACGGCTCGAGACAAACTGCAGGCCAGCTGCGCGCTGAGTCATGAACAACAACAGGATTTCAATGTCTACGGTAGGGTCCGCAAGAACAATGAAATGCGAAAGAGTGTTCCCAATGCGCCAAAAAAAGGAATTCGCTGTGACAACGATACCAGACAAAGGAGAATCATAAGCATCTTAAATCAGCCACCTCCACGGGCACGTTGAAAGAGATCCTTGAGGCCATACGGGATGTCTATTATGATGGGTGGAGTGCTCGGGTGCCGACACCCTTTGATAGATACGATAGGGGCCGCAGCCCATTACCCGAACCGGCACTCGGCGTTCTTCACACTTTTCCTATTCTGTATTGATTATAACACAAAGTTTGTCGTCTTGATAGACTAGAATAATAAAGCGCGTTCAATTCTATACGTAAAATGTAAACACTGTTCAATCGTCGAAGCCGGTAGTCACGTCTGGAAGCTAGGCCTGAAGGACCTTTATATCAAGTCTCTACGAGAACTATAACTCTGCCTGTTAGGCAGGTACAGCGCAGATGAACAATAAGGAAATATCACCGCCCGCTTCCTTATCTGACGAGGGTACGCGGAGCACTCTTCATGAGCCCACGACAGAATCAGTTCAGATATCTCCATCGGCTTCCACAAATAAAGTCAACAATGACGTCGAGAAACAAGATCCTCAACCGGAAGTACCTACACCCACTCCCCAACTCGATCCACATCTGATCACTTGGTCGGGACCAGATGACCCGACGAACCCCCAGAACTGGTCTTTCAAGTACAAGATCTGGGTCACGGGGGCTTGGGTCTATTCATGTTTCGTCACGACTGTTGCGAGTAGTATCTTTAGCAGTGGTGCCGAAGTGATCAGTGCTGATTATCATGTTGGTACTACAGTGGTGACACTTGGTGTCAGTCTGTTCCTGGTGGTAAGTCAATTGAAAATACAGACCTAAACGTTCAAGGCGAAACTCATTGCGTTTACAATACAGGGGTACACAGTCGGTCCGCCGCTATACGGGCCATTGTCCGAACACTACGGACGCAAAGTGCCATTGCTCATTGGTATAACACTATTTACAGTCTTCAGCATTCCTGTCGCTGTAGGTAAAAATATAGCTACCATACTCGTTGGTCGATTCTTCCAGGGAGCCTTCGGCGCGGTACCCCTGGCTCTGATAGGGGGAGGCCTGGTGGATATTTGGAACCCTCATCAACGTGCCATAGCAGCGACCGGTGCCATTGGCACGTTATTTTGGTCACCGAGTCTGGCGCCTGTTATGGGTAATTTCATGACGGAGACCATCGGGTGGAGGTGGAATCAGTGGCTGAGCTGTATCATGGGGGGTGTTTGCACTATTATAATACTCTTCTTTTTCCCGGAGACGTATACCCCGTTGCTTCTACGTCAAAAGGCGGCAAAGGCGCGCAAGGAAGGGAACCCTAAGGCGAAATCACAGTACGATGGCCGGGTTTCGTCATTCCAAGACGTGGTGAGAATATACTTGATCCGAGGATTCGGTAAGTTTACTCATTCTCAAACTTCTTCAATTTCTGTTGCGGGTACTGATTAACCAACTTTTTTTATTTAGTCCTCCTTGGTACCCAACCTATTCTGCAACTGATCACGCTATACCAAGGTTTTGTCTATGGAATGTCGTATCTCTTCTTCGTATCCTATCCTATCGCATTCCAAGAGGACAGACATTGGGACCTGGGAATCAGCTCTCTCCCATTCTTAGGCATAGTGGTCGGTGTTCTCACCGGTTGCACTATTGTCGTATTCACTATTCAACGCTCATTTAAACACCTTAGATTCGATGCAGATGGGAAACCAGTCATTGTCCCAGAAGATAGACTCCCGATTGCCATCTTTGGTGCCTGTTTGATTCCTATAGGGTTGTTCATTTTTGCCGTACGTACATCATACTGCTCCTTCATTTTCTTTGTAAACATTTACTGATTCTTTTTCCCCTCAGTGGACATCAAACCCTAAAATTCACTGGTCCGGAATGGTGATCGGCAGCATCCCCGTCGGCGCCGGCTTGTACATCGTCTTCCTGCAATGCTTCAACTACATCATCGACTGCTACATGACAATGGCGAACAGTGCATTAGGCGCAAATACCTTTGTACGAAGTTTGTTTGGAGCTGGATTCCCCCTGTTCGGACCCGCCATGTATCACCATCTAGGTGTGGCTTGGGCGACAAGTGTTTTGGGTTTCATAAGTATCACGATGATTCCGATTCCAGTGCTATTTTGGAAGTATGGAGCACAGATCAGGGCATGGTCGAAGAAGTGACCTCAGTGAGCCGAGGAGATAGGGTCATATATTGATTGTAATTGTGGATAATTTACATAGACACAGAATTAATCTTCCTTCAAATGTTCTTGCCGACGCTGCGAGGATATATCTGAGTATAGCACGCCTCCCAAAAAAAAAAAAACAAGCTAGCATTAAACTAAAATCGATACATTCCTCCAAAACATTCGTCAAATCATCAAACATGCTAAAGGGACGTAGGCAAATCCCATGATTCTTGCTGGAACAATCCCTGGTAGAAATCAAAGTCAAAGAAACCCGTTTCGAGAGATCCGGTTGTAGGAACTACTGATGCTTCATTTGGCAACCCAGTAGGAACACAATTTGCTGGAGGCATTTGATGGCTCGACACCATATTTCCTTGAGGAGCCATATTCATCTGGAAAGAGTTCTTCGAGGTATCAAAATTCTGCTGTATATGTGTTATTGGCTGCTGGAATGAAGAGCCCGTCATCGGTGTCCGGTTATTTCCACGTTCTGCACTCTCTACCAAATCAAGCAATCCGACGCACCAATTGAACCCCGTGTAAGGCTTCTCGGCGTGGCCGAAATACATATTGGGCTCGTGAATGAGTTGATAAGCGTTACGAGCAGTTCGGAGTAGTTGTAAATCTTCTTCCCTACCAACTAAACCTTTAGTTAGGCAAACAGCAAGAAGATCGGTGAAAGCAACTGCTGGATAATTGCGGAAAATGCGCTCCAATGCCACGAGATGGCTCACAGTCAAGGGCTGTGCGCTTGCGAGCAGGTGGATAATTTTCAAAGCGCTGCGTGCATGGAATAGAATTTGCTGTTGACTTTCCTCACTAGAATCGCATCGATTGATCAGAATCTGTGTTGCGTGATAGGTATATTTCAATTCGATTTGCAGGGGATCGCTGCCCGGTGGCACCTCCAGCGAAGATAGTTGATTGATGACGGTATGGTGCTGCAAGCCCCATTCATTGACCAGGTTTCGAAGCATTTCAGCCTGACGACTACGATGAGCATTGCTCGATCGGGAACCACGACATGAATACAAGGCGATGAAAATTTCTTCCCAGATAGCTGCCAGATGGACTGTCGCCGCATTCAGTCGCTCTGAGTAGGTTGCGTCGTCACGGCAGCTTGCAAGCTGTAAGTCGGAATCGAATAGATAAAGATCGCAAGGATGCCCATTGAAGAAGACTCGTTGTTTGTCGAGCATATACATTGCCCAGAAAAGCTTTTCTGGTTGGTTCATTTTCTCCCAGGATGCCGGTGGGGGTCTTCTTGCCAAATTAAGCCCCGTGGACCGGACGAGCTGACTTGCTACCTGACAGACTTTTTCAAAGGCCATAGATCCGTAGGACTCGCGTGCAACCAATGCCTATGACGAATATTAGTTATTGCTAAGAGACTCTAGGGGAATTGCTGACCAGCGTCATGAGTGCTTGAACGTTGCCTTGGGCAGGGCGGGTGAACTCAAATAGGTTGGCAAGCGCTCTGTCGCAATTCCTTCTAAAAGTCGGAATGAGGTCTTCTCCCATTGTACCCATGTGCGAATCGGTAATTCCATTTCTTCTTGCCGAGTTGTTCAGGCTGAGAAGGATAATACAATTTAGTATCAAAGGCCTCGAAGCGCTCTGGTCCTTATTGATATCTGCATAGTGTTCGTCCACCATCTCGCGAAGATAGGCCTCTTCGAAGATAGGGATATACGAGTTGACGTGCTCGAGAAAATACTCGAGTGCTGGAACTAACAAGGTGCGTGGTGGTGTGCTGAGAGTCCGGCCATCAGACTTGATGGATGGGTCATTACAGATCCCATTGAACGGGAATACTTGCGCATGTTTCTGGAATTCGGGCTGTAGGAAGGGTTTAGTGCGCATCAGTCTTGACAGGTAGTGGTTGCTATTCGTATCTTGAGAAGGGTCACGCGTAGTTGATGTCAATGCTCTAACCAAATGTCTCTTGATAGAGACAAAGAGGGTTAGTGCTGCTGGGTAACCGACGATTCGCTCACCCCCTTGGGCGATCTGAATCCGTTCGAAATGCGGCTGCCATTTCTCAGAAGTCTCTTCGTATTTGTTTTCTGTGTTCCTTGGATTCAAGATCATGGCTTGTGCTTTATTCAATAGGCTTCGTGGGCCTGCGGGTCCACTCAACGACGAAGCATTTGATGCTGGGGAAGACGACGACAAGCTCTGAGCGATCTGCTCTGGAAGCTTGGCCACAGTCGCTTCAAGCTTATCCATACGAGCTGAAACGCTCGAGAACTCGTCATGGCTGCAAGGATACTCAGCTGGTCGACCTTGATTACGCACGGCAGTTTTCTTAACTTACAGTCGCTTGGCATAGTTAACGCGCCTAAGCATATCAGAGAAGTCGCATGTCACTCCGGCCTTGCGGCAGTTAGAGCATTCGGGCTGCTGACGATCGCACTTAACCTTGCGACTTCTGCATTGATCGCATGCCCTCGATGACTGCTCTTCCGCGCTACTGTTTGGGCGCTTCCTGCTGTTGTGTGGAAGCGACATGGTGGGAGTGGTCCCTGACAAATCAATATGTTTGGCTTCGGGAGTCGAAGACATTTACATTGTCGTGCTGTAATCGTGGTGCGCCCTTGCATACGGCGAAACAGTCGCCTCTGTGGATGAAAATGATGTCTCCGCAATATCGCATTCAGCTGTCAGTGTGTGTAGGTGTGTCGTGTCGCTCTTTGGCGAGATGAAAGAATGAGGTTGGAGTTCGGAGACGGCCTTGTCCAGCCGACGCACCTGCTCCTTCCGGATTGGTCATGAATTCGGTCGCCGAGCGCCGCTTTACTTTTGGCACCATTGCTGTTTTAGGTTAAAATCATTGCATTTAGGGCTCGTTACAAATATAAACTACTGGAATTCCTCGAGAAATGCGCTTTTCGTTACATTTTTTATTCAATCCAGCGATTTTTGCGAATTCAACATATCTCCAGACCCGCGTATACGGATCGACTTTCTCTTTATTCCATTGACACCGATAGCACGCCAGATTACAACGAAGCTACCAGTTGATCGCCCAGGTTCTTGATGCTATGCTCAAAGTCCTTGTACGAAGACGCCGTCCAGTCTGCTGACGAACCAGGAACAGCGCTATCTCCAACAAAAGCGATGTATAATACATCGGTATCTTCATGACCGTTATTCCCATTGATACTGTCCCCGAAACACGCCGTGCCTACAGCAAGAGAACTCTCTCCGATCAATGGCGGGCCATCATCACCATTGGTATCGCCCCAGATTCCATAGATAAGCTTGTTGTTGCACACAACTGCCACTACACTAAGGGGTTTGATATCGTAGTCTTCAGGGTCGAACGTCGGGCTGTAGCTGCCATAGTTACCCAGTACAACGTAAGGGTGGATATCCGCCCTTAGATCTGAGATGCCGTACTTGGAGACCTCGTCTTTGAAAGCAGTCTCTGACTGTGTATCACCGGATGATCCGCAGCGAGAGTCAAGACCGTGTTGGTTGCCATCACAGTCAATGTCCATGTCGGCAAGCTTGGTGCCAGGACCCTTTAAATAAAGACCCTTGTCGGTAAAGTACTTTTGGCAGTAGCCGAAGTTTTTGGATCCGCCTTCCTCGGCGTAGAAACCACCTTTGAGTAGATCATCGCCTGTGCATGACCCTGCGTTCTTCACTTTGTCATAAAAAGCTTGTACATTATCAGGGATGTCGTAGGCTAAGGCTGACCCCGTGAAAGTGGCAATGGCGAGACCGGTGTATATTGAGACCTTCATTGTGGTAATTACCTTGAGACCGAGTAGTTCAGTGAAGGTTGAAGATCGGATCTGAAATTTTGGAAGTCGTTCCGTCTTATGTAGACGAACTCCTTACTTGATGAAATAGCAATTGGGAAAGAACAACGTTTCAATTTTATTGAGGGAACTCAAAGTTGACTTTCGTCCTGACACTTTCGAACAAACATGCATAATCTAGAGATCTCGTATCCCAGTGCAGATTAAGATCCGAGACATGATCTGCGGCTCAAATTCATCAGGGTCTGGATATGACATAGGGACCCCATTTACAAACTATGAAATAAAGCATTTTTCTCGTGATTAGATAACCTCGGATCTACAGCGTTACATGTAGTCTATCTGCAAAGTATATCATATACCTATTGTGGGAAAGATGACACCCGGAACTGGCCCCCATTATTCGCCAAGAAGTTTCATGAACAGACACAAAGATGGAGGAGATGTGAGCTGCTCATAAACCGTTCGTATTCAAGAAGCTATCAATGGCCCCTGTAGCTGTCAATGCTCGGCTAGAGCCGGCTGATAACTGACTTCTCTTATTCAGAAACGAACTCGACGGTGTTCCTTTATTTTATTCAACTTGATCTTGTCATAGACGGGTCTTTCATCGCAGCAGAAGGACGAAAAGACTCATATGATTATGTTTAACCCGATGAAAAAAAAAAAAAGAACCTGTACGTGACTAGCATATTTCCGATTGCTTCTGAGCTTGGTGCAACACCTCTCGCGAGTCTATGTTAGGTATCGGGTGTAACCTACGTTGGGGGTCAATGAAGTACAGGTCTCATTAGTCTACTTTATCTCGGGATTTGAATGAGATTGAGTGGTAGTATATGTGTCATGTCTCTTATGCTTGGCAAACAGCATGGATGATGCCCCTGAAAGCTAACTTGAACTTGGGCTGGAAGCATGTGAACTTATGTATGCAGAATGTGTGGCAAATCATAATATCTCAGAAGAGAGACTAGTCTAAACACCTGAATAGACGAACTCAAATTGCGATTGTTTCCCAATGTTCTGTTCCAAAAAGGCACCCATAGAGGAAGCCGGCCATAGCAGGACTGGCCGTATAGGTTCGACCTAACGTTGGAAATGCAAGAATATGTGGCTTAATAGCCTAAGGGACAATAAACCGAGGCATCCGATCGGGTTTCCACCAACTAGATTGGGCTACTCATATACAACGCATCATGCAATTTATTCTTGAAATCCTTCGGCCAAATTTCCAGTTGTACCCTCTTTCCCTGCAAAAACATCTGAATTCAAAAACTTCACGGCATCTCTCTTCAGAAAACAAAATAATCAACGGCATACATCATCATGAAGCGCAGCGCATGATGGCTAGAACCAGTCCAATTGGGGGGCCCCGGCTCCTAGGCATCGTCACGGAAAAAGCGATCAATCGTCAAGGAGGAATTGTTATGACCAGGCAGACTAGCAAAGAGCGGTATCGCGACGGCCAATTGTCTCGACGACAGAGCAATGAGTCTGCTCCTTCATGAAGAATCGTCACGCAAAGTCGGGTTTTTGTTGAAAGACCTGACCAGCAGTCGACCACAATGTACTCACAAAATGAACAGACAAAACAGCTAGTCATGTATGTCGTGGCTTCTATTGATGTGAATAGCCACTCAAGTACTAGAGTCTGCAGACGCGAGTTTAATATGGGAGAAAAGCCAGTGGCCAAGTGATCTTCGAGCCGATTAATGGTCGACAGTTGTGCGTGATTCGTCAAAATCAGTTTGGCCAATGCAAACTTTACGTCGGCGCTTCCGGTAGATTTTCCCTTTGTTATAATAGTAAAAGTGACATACGGCCACTGGGAAATTCGGGGCGGCCATATCTATGCGTTGAAAGATACGAAGTTCTATAGAACCCACTGTGAATCTTGTACGTCCACTCCACCAGCAGTGGTGATCAGGTGCATGCCAGTCAAGGCGAAGACCGAAGCTTCAACACAGTCCGGTGGATGCGAAAGCAACGGAGGACAATAAGCACAGTCAAGAGGTAGTTGTCGCTCATTGCGGGACGAACACGGAACCATTCTGTTTGGAGGTCACGGCCGGATTACTGATATCGATCAAGGGACGCAGACATCCTTTATGTTGATCTCATTGTCAAGGCAGCGCTGATACTATGTATGAATAGATTGTAGAGTTTCAACCATTTTTGATGTTACGTGATCGCTGAAACCTGACTGTAAGTTACACGATACGGTCGGTATGCATCGCATTTGTAAAACAGTTACATACTCGGTGCATTGACGCCTGATGCCCAGGCGATCAAGTGGATCGCGAAGATGGAGCCACATCAAGCTGCGCCTACAGGTTTCTGCAGACCAGGCTTATCCCCCAACAAATAGTCTCTTCAAGAGAACCTTGCCATATTCACATCGGAGAAGACAGCGAATTTACATAAAATTGGTAGAAATGGCTTCTCCGTCTTCGGATTTGGAGGGTCTTCATGCCTTTATCACCGGTGCTGCGGGGGTAGTGGGCAGCCACATAATCCAGGAATTTCTAGGTACGTTTTAACTCTTCATTCAAACTAAGAGTTGGTAGATTGCAGTTGAGAAGTATCGTGGTGTAAAACAACTCGACATATCTTCTCAGGCAGCACAGATGGTTTTCTGGCATACTGACACAATTCAATTGGTATAGATTTGGGCTGTTATGTCACTTCGCATGATTCAAAGCCTTATGAGCTGCCACCTCACAAATATACAGATCACCTCAACTCTTTCTATGGCGAGACCACCGAGCGCGGGTTGAATCGTTCGATGCAAGAAGCCATGAACAAATTCGGACCGATAAACATTCTTGTTCTCAATGCTGGCTCTACTGAGGAATCTCACAAGCACCCGATTTGGAATCTACCATTAGATACGTGGGAGGAAACGTATCACAAGGACTCTCGCAGGATATTTGTGACCGTCAAGCAGTTTCTTCGATCAGCAAAGTCTTCTCAAGATGCTCAGAGTGGAAGAGAAATCAAAAATCTCGCTATTGTGGTCGTCGGTAGTAGCGAGCCTGAGGGACATGCAGTTCATGACGGAGTTCCTTATGATTTGATTCAAAGGCTGAAAAAGGAAATTACTCAATTGAACCGCAAAGCTCGTATCAATGCTGTCATTCCTGGTGGGCTAATTGAGGCTAGAACACAGTCTGAGTATGCCTTACAACATCTATCAACACATTTTCCCGCTACTGACCTAGCGAATAGAAAACACCCCAAGCCTTCACAGAACACAAGTCTTCAACTGAAAGCTTTGGTGCGGGCAACGACTTTCTTAGCTTCGCATCGCGAAGCTGGCCAATTGTCGGGCGAATGCCTCGGTGTTGATAATGAAAATGAAGGCAGACTTGTATGGCGAGGAAACGAGGCAATCAGTCTCAGCCAGAACCTAACGAGCCAGGCGCTGACCATTCGTATGGTTCCTCGGTCTTTGTCTTTATCAGCAGGAAACAAGATCCGCGTGGCCGTGACAATAGACCTCGATGCTGTGTCTGGATGGTTAGGCACAGGTATGTAGCCCGAGTATACATAAAAAAATACCAGAACTCAAGCTGATCCGAACAGGATACTCCACCGAAAATGTGCTAGCAGATTATTCAGCCGGCTTCTTCGCAGCACAAGTTGGAGTGCCGCGATTAGTCGAAATGCTCAAGCGAACGGGCATAGCCAACAAGGTAACTTGGTTCATTCCTGGTCACTCAGCAGAAAGCTTTCCAGAGGAAGTTCAACAAGTTGTGGATACAGGCTGCGAGATTGGTCTGCATGGATACGCTCATGAAGGTGCCTACTCGCTTACTGTACAGCAAGAGCGTGACGTACTCGAGAGGTGTATCGACATCATGACCAAGCTCACTGGTAAAAGGCCTCTAGGCTATCGAGCTCCATTGTACCAGGTTCGAGAGACCACACTGGACCTCTTGGAGGAGTACGGGTTTGAATATGGTATACTATGCACTTTGATTGACTTGAAATGAGTGGATTGAACTCACGTGGGTAAACAGATTCCTCTTTGACCGATCACGACTGTCAACCCTTTTTCGCTCCTCGTCGACCCCCCCTTCAGCCAATTGACTACCGCAAACCTGCTTCAAGCTGGATGCATCCCATCCCGGATTCTGCTTCGGACACCGACTCATCGTCGGGCCGTCGAGAGATTGTTGAAATACCGTGCAACTATTATATGGAAGATATGACTCCAATGCAGTTCCTGCCTCACGTCCACAACTCACATGGATATGTTGATGTACGCTCAATTGAGCAGATGTGGAAAGATCGGTTCTTGTGGATACGAGAACATGAGAGTAACCCGATCTTCACAATTATCATGCACCCGGATACGTCTGGTATGGCTCATGTTATCGGCATGGTTGAGAGAATGATCCGATGGTTGCAAAGCTGGGGTGATGAGGTGGAGTTTATGCAAGCGGGAGAAATGGCGAGGTGGTGGGTTGCAGCAAACGAGGGAGCTTGGTAGGATCACCGAGAGTAAGACGGTAAAATACGTAATGTAATGTATGTCTGTATAGGTTGAAACCACCCGGAAGGAGCAGGAATAACCCTAGATGCTCTAATGCCCTGATGCCTTAAACGGTCTAGATTCATCCACATGCAGCTTAGCGCGGGACTGACAGCTTAATGAAGTCATCGCGGGGAGGACCACGTGATGTGACGTAGATGATTCGAGAAGGCGGTGGAAGCTGGGCGAACAAACGGGCAGCAACGGGCAGGCACAGGCCATCTCGACAAGCCGCCAGCGCATTATGGCATGATTGCCTCACAGCGTCTATAATAACCTCGTCTACCTCGTTTTCAACATCTTCTCCGTTTGTACTCTCAGACATAACACTTTCCATTGATACTCTGATATCAAGTGCAGAGGTGCACAACCAACCTCATTCTCGCCTCGACTGGTTTAGGCGCTTCATACACAAACACACTACACCATGAGCAACACACAATTCACAGACCGGGCAAACAAGGCCCTTCTCGACGCAAATACTCTCGCCGAACAATACGCACATACCCAGATCCTCCCGCTACATCTTGCCGTGTCCCTTTTGAATCCTCCAGCTGGTGGCGTGGACGATGAGGGACAGCCTGCTGGGGTTGCCGGAGATTCAAGCACAGTACCCCTTTTCAAGCAGGTAGTTGAACGCGCACATGGAGATCCTCAGCTATTAGAAAGGTCTTTGATGAAACTTCTTGTTCGTCAACCAAGCCAAGATCCTCCCCCAGAACGAGTCGCTGTTTCTCCCGCCCTCGCCAAAGTCATCCGATCAGCCACCGATTTGTCCAAAACTCAAAAAGATAGTTTCGTCGCTATTGACCATCTGATCGTCTCCGTCGCCCAAGATGGTCAAGTTCAGAAAGCTCTCGCTGACGCCAACATCCCCAATGTCAAGCTCATTGACAATGCTGTCTCACAGATTCGTGGAACCAAGCGGGTCGACTCGAAGACCGCTGATGCCGAGGAGGAGCACGAAAACCTGAAGAAGTTTACAATCGATATGACAGCGCTAGCTCGGGAAGGAAAAATCGATCCCGTGATTGGACGAGAGGAAGAAATTCGACGAGTCATCCGCATTCTCACTCGGCGCACCAAGAACAACCCTGTCCTCATCGGTGAGCCTGGTGTTGGTAAGACTACTGTTGTCGAAGGACTTGCTCGCCGAATCGTCAATGCCGATGTCCCTGCAAACCTCGCCCACTGCAAGCTTTTGTCTCTGGATGTCGGTTCTTTGGTCGCTGGTAGCAAGTACCGTGGTGAATTCGAAGAGCGAATGAAGGGTGTGCTTAAAGAAATCGAAGATGCTCGTGAAACTATTGTTCTGTTCGTTGACGAAATCCATCTTTTGATGGGTGCCGGATCAAGCGGTGAAGGTGGCATGGATGCAGCCAACTTGCTCAAACCTATGTTGGCTCGTGGTCAACTCCACTGCATTGGTGCCACCACCCTTGGAGAATATCGCAAGTACATTGAGAAGGACCAGGCTTTCGAACGACGATTCCAGCAAGTCTTGGTCAAGGAACCATCCGTTCCAGAGACCATTTCTATTCTCCGTGGTCTCAAGGAGCGATACGAGGTCCACCATGGCGTTAATATTCTCGATGGAGCTATTGTATCAGCAGCAACACTCGCAGCTCGATACCTCACAGCCCGTCGACTCCCGGATTCTGCCGTTGACTTGATCGACGAAGCTGCAGCTGCAGTTCGTGTTACCCGTGAATCAGAACCCGAAGCCCTCGACAACTTGGAACGACGATTGCGTCAGCTCCAGATCGAAATTCATGCCCTTGAACGGGAACAGGATGCCGCGTCCAAGACTCGTCTTGAACTTGCCAAACAAGAAGCTGCCAATGTCGCTGAGGAACTACGGCCTCTTCGTGAAAAATACGAACAAGAAAAGAGGCGAAGCAAGGAGATCCAAGACGCAAAGATGAAGCTCGACTCTTTGAAAGTCAAGCGAGACGAGTCTATGCGCTCTGGAGATACTGCCACAGCTGCCGATCTCGAATACTACGCTATACCAGAAACTCAGGCTCTGATTTCGCGACTCGAAGCTGAACGAGCCAAAGCTGATGCTGAGCTTTTTGCTCGAACCGGAAATGAGGGAGATACAGCACTCATGCCTGATGCCGTTGGCCCAGATCAAATCAACGAAATTGTCGCCCGCTGGACCGGTATTCCCGTCACCCGACTCAAGACCACCGAGAAGGACAAGTTGTTGCAAATGGAGAAGCATTTGGCCAAGATCGTTGTTGGACAGAAAGAAGCTGTTCAATCAGTCTCCAACGCAATTCGTCTGCAGCGTTCTGGTCTTGCCAACCCCAACCAGCCTCCTAGCTTCCTGTTCTGCGGTCCTTCTGGTACTGGTAAGACACTGCTGACCAAGGCGCTGGCCGAATTCCTCTTCGACGATCCTAAGGCTATGATCCGTTTCGATATGTCAGAATACCAGGAACGTCATTCTCTTAGCCGAATGATTGGTGCTCCTCCCGGCTACGTCGGTCACGATGCTGGTGGTCAGCTTACTGAGAACCTTCGCCGTCGACCATTCTCGATTCTTCTGTTCGACGAAGTCGAGAAAGCCGCAAAGGAAGTCTTGACAGTCTTACTTCAGCTCATGGATGACGGACGTATTACAGACGGGCAAGGTCGCATTGTTGACGCCAAGAATTGTATCGTTGTCATGACCTCGAACCTCGGTGCAGAGTTTCTAGCCCGCCCAGCAGCCAAAGACGGCCGAATTGAACCATCCACTCGCGAGCTTGTTATGGGCGCTCTTCGCGACTATTTCTTGCCCGAATTCCTCAACCGTATCTCTAGCGTCGTCATCTTCAACCGCCTCACCAAACGCGAGATTCGCTCCATCGTCGACATTCGCCTTAATGAAATCCAGCGTCGTCTCGAACTCAACGGCAAAGACATCAAGATCGAATGCACCGAAGAAGTCAAGGACTACCTCGGCGATGCCGGATACTCACCTGCCTACGGCGCTCGTCCCTTGTCTCGCCTGATTGAGCGCGAGGTCCTCAACCGTCTCGCTGTCTTGATCTTGCGCGGCAGTATCAAAGACGGTGAAATCGCTCAAGTGGTTATGAAGGACGGCCGTCTAGACGTGCTACCAAATCATACTGACAGCGACATCGACGACGCCGATATGGTGGACTCGGATGATGCATTGGCCGAAATTGAGGAGAATAGTGGCGACATGGATCTTTACGAATAGACGGACCTTTTTTCTGATCTATATGATGATTTTCACGAAATGAAATAGCTGCATGGCTAGGCGTTTTGGTTTTTGGTTTATAATTGCATGTCTTTCTCTAATCATGTACATAGTACTAATATAAAATCTTTGAAAAGACTTCTCTTGGATAACCAGACTCAGAATTGTGTATTCACATTGTAGTGCGGCCTCTTTGATACCTTAATAGTAAGGTAAGAAGATGAATCTTGCAGATAATCAGGTGCTCTCAATAGCCCCAAAGATTGGAGGTATGAAGGGTTTATAAAACTTTATACCGGCCCCTTTAATTACCATTCGGCATTAGGGCAAGCCTTTCGAACTTATATTATACGTAATTGGGCTGAGATATCCTGATTCTACGTGCTCTACTGACAACGTACATTTTTTTCTAATCAATGCCAATTATTCCTTGAACAGACAGGCCCATCTCTCCCTTTGCAGCTCTGGCAACACTTTCATACACCAAGCGGACAATCCACCTTCAAACTCAAAGTCTTTTGTCCTCCATTTCTCTTCCAACTGATCTTTCCATTCTTCGATCCACAATGTCTTCACTTCTCCTGAATCAGAGTTTGTGAAGCAGACCTTGCCCAGCTCCTCGCATTCCGAAAGTCGAAGTGGTTTGCCAGTGTAGAAATTATGTTGAGAATTGCAAGTCTGTGGAAGCTGGGAAAGAATATGATTTTGCACGCGGTCGCTCTTGATATCGGCGTAACAGGAGGGACACAAGACTGTATGAGGACAGGATTGACAGAAACACCAATCCGACACCGATGTGACTTGGAGACCACAGCTTGGGCAGGCAGTGTACGATTCATCGGAGCATCGAAGTGATCTGGATATTTCAACGAACCAAATAACGTCATCTGCTACATCGTCTTCCTTTCTTTTCGGCTGGGAAGCTCTTTTTTTCCTCCGCATGGCCGTCCTCCGTGTCATTCGACTGGCTGCAATTTAAGTTTCACTCGATCGAGCTTGTCTTGATCGCTTTTAATATTGCTCTTTTCGAGTAAATCAGCAGTATTCTTAAGTGCCTAGTGTGTCAGATTGAGATTCCAGGTGCTAATCATCATTTTTTCCTGATCTGTCAGTTCCTGCGATTCAGAAAAGGGAGCTGACAGAGGTATCCTCCATAAGGAGATTTTTACCCCATTCAGAAAGACGGGCTTTGATTGAGCCGGTCTTCATCAGCCTTTGGGATACTGCACAAACGCGAAGAAAATTAATCAAGACTTTGACGATGACTGCCTTCATTCCTTTGCTAAGAGAGACGTCCTTGTACATATCCAACCGAGCCGCAAAGTTGCTTAGTTTCTGAAACAGATCAGTGATCATATCGAGTGAATCGCTAACTTTTCGCGCGCCACGAATTAATAATAACATCGCGCCCATGATTGAGGACGCTGGAGGGAATGCAGCAGATGCCACCGTTTTGATCAGATTGCCCCCAGGTCTCGAACGGCGCCAGTATGCTTTGCATTGCACGAAGAAGGGGCCGCTTCTTCATTTCTGAAGTTCTCAAACTTGGTTTCTTCTGGTCGAGCTGATGTAATAATTCTTCAAAGCAAGTCAATTTTGGGTATTACCTGTCGATGATTGCTATGCCTGTTTCGTTTGCGTACTCCTCACAGGCAGCTTGCCCTAAAGAGGACGGCTCGTCGACAGACGATTCATTTACGTTGCCAACCAACGCCATCATTCACTTGGAAAGACTGAATACGGATTGATTTGGCAGGATGACAGAAGCATCGATGTCGACGAGATTGCTGAGATCAGTATAAAAGTTGACCAAAATGACCCCTCTTGTTCGCAAGCTTTGCATTAGGCCGCAGTAGAGGCATTCCAGAATAGGAATAGTTCGTGATTGACCATGATGGATTATTGTAATAATATAAGTATAATTATCAAGATTTTATGATAATGAATGACCTTCAAAGTAGAAAATATGAGGTATATCGACATGAATGTGTGCTAGACATAAGAATGGAAATCTTAATCTGCTTGTATGTGAGTTCTGAAGGTATGCGTGCTATAGATAATGGTAGTTTGCAGGATCGGTATTACTCTTGCCGAATGAATCTACTCATCCCTGGAATATATTCTTCGAGCCGAGATAGGTAGTGATCTGAAGATTTATCTTTAACAGTCGTGGTAATCTCGAATGACCGAAGTCACCACTGTTCCAGACACAGCGCGACATTTCGCTTTCTCGTCCTCTGTGTATACGTACCGAATCATTTGGCTTCGCCATATCACAGATGATGCTTATCTTGGATCTCAAACTATATCGTAAGACCGAACCGCATCCCGACACGTGACGAATCCGTGTTCTCAGGGCTTGCGTTAGTACCCAAGGATTGAGCCAGAGTCACTGTGCCTTGACAATCACCCGACCATCGTACGCTCGACGCGAGCAAGTGTAAGATTGTATCAAATTCTAAACAGAAAAGCACGCAATCACCCTCGAAGGTTGGGGCTCGCGTTTTGCATACGGTGGCCGATCGTTCGGTTTGATTCTAATCTGTGTGGGTATACCAGACCCAAGGGGGTTCTGTCCAGTTCGTGAAAGACCGAGATTCGTTTTTGGTGTATCGATGAAAGGGTCTTGGGGGAGTGTTTCTGCGCAAGGGGTATCGAGCTATTAGTGGATCGCATTTGCTGGGAAGTGAAAGACCTGGGTTGTTGATGATGCTATTTCGAAAGGTCATGATCATGGTCATTCTACATTCAGTCAGCGATATAGTCAGCACTGGATGTAGCCAGTTTCATGATCTCAAATACAACGACTGGCGGCTGCTGGACTGTGGATGAACAGTTTGGTATTCTCAAGAGCATCACCTGTGAGGGTGGAGGGATGGACTGGTACCATTGTAATCGGTTTTCGTGATGCACAAAAAGACGGGATTTCCTGCGTTGGTTGAGCCTTGGAGTAGAGTAAGATAGTCGGGGGCTTCGTTGGGGTGTTTGTAAGAGCCTTTGAGCGCATCGATAGCACCTGGATATGTCACAGATCGGGCATATCGCATCTGTATATCATAGAGATATTAGCCTTGAAACGTAGGAGGGATCAAAAGGTCTTGCAGTAACGATAGGAACGGACTGGAAGATGCTTCTGCCCTCACGTAGCGGCACGGTCGCTGCTTGAGGATGGCCCTGGCCCCTGACTGTGCGTCTTGCGATGTTTGCCTTCTCATGACAGATCAACCTTGTGGAAATGAAGATGGAACAGACTTAGTCTAGTCTGCATCATGACATTTTCAGCATCGTCAGCATACTGCTGACTAGACTGGCAATGCTGAAGAAAACCATCACGGTTACAACTGGAGAGAAGGCTTACACCCAATGTGGCAGTCACGATGGCGCCATCGCAACCTCAGGCACCAACTCACCACCTTCCTCGACGACCAGACAGGCACCTTGCGTGAGCCATGGGATCATGTGAACTCTTCTCTCGACATCAACTTGAACTATGCTTATACCTATATCCATCGATCTACTACTACTTGATCGCGTGTACACTTGCCTTTTCTGTCCAGGTCTATTAGAGCTCTCTCGAAGAGTCTCTTGTCAACGAGTACTATCAGCAGATCTTTGACCAGGATGATCATCAGGCAGAGCTGACCGTGTGCCCGAGAATCAGCCGGATCAATGAATTCATGTCACTATGAACTGTTACTCAACAGCGAAGAAAAACAGCCTGCATGCTCTACTCGTCCATCCATTACCTAATATCTAGGTACTTGCAATTATCCACGGTAACAGCGGAAGCAGCAAAAATGCTGAATGGCAGCCGGTCCTGACAATTTGATATAGTACCGAACACGGAATTAGATCTCGCTTACCAATGTCTACTACTCCTACTGCTAGCCACTGTATATACTTACTACTTGACAGGTCTGTGCCACTGATGCCGGCAGATCTAACGTTGAGCGACAAATCTGTTACTCAAAACAATCACGCCTAGTGGGATGGACGAAATGGAGTTGGCAAACTTGGTTATCCCGGCCGAACCCACCGCATCCCCATGGTTGGTGGCCATCCTATTCCCTAGGAACTCGTGCCCTGTGGTTGGTCCTGGGCGACTCCATCGATGTGCTCCAGACCATTCGTATTTTGGCTGTAGTCAGGGTTTGGCAGTCTCCCCGCCCTTGCATCACCACAAAAGCATGTCCCAGCGAGTTAATCGATTGGACCGACAGGAACAGCGTGTGAGCGAGCAGGCGAGCAGCACCCATGGCAAATGCTATTAATACCGCGACATACTACACACAGAGTTTTCATTTTTTTTCTCTGATCTCTTCAACTCATCTTCGTGGCATGCTTTACCTCAAAAGATCAAAATTGCCAGTAAGTGCGACGTAAATATTCCCTAAAAGTTCAACGCAACTTAGTCATCATTCAACTCGCGTGTTTTTTGGCAATTGACTGAGCGAAACGGCAGGCTCACGGGTTGAATCTTGCGTGATTGCTGCACTGCTGGCGTGCTCTTACAGGAACGTTTTTTTCTGCCTCTCTCATTCGACCAGCTGAAATAGGCCTGCGATCAGTGGAGACCTTAATCCAATCGCTCAGTGATCTTCGATTAATCGATCATGTCGGCTAAGCCTATCTTTGTCGCTACCCATCCCAGGGCATGCTCAACGGCTTTTGAACGGGTATGCACTAGACTGAGTACATCCCCCGAGTAAGGGACCAGGTGAAACTGACTAGTGCGGACGGAGAATAGGTTTTCATGACCCGCAAGGATTCTCTGCAGTGCATCCACGAACCATTCGGAGATGCTTTTTACTTCGGCCCTGAACGGCTGAGTGCGAGATACGAGGACGACAAGGAAGCTCGCGTGGCAAGCGGCTTTAGCACCTCTACGTTCAAGTCTATCTTTGATCGAATCGAGAGAGAAGCCACTGAGGTATGCCGATCTGCTTTCTTTGCATTGCCTCGTCCTGCCGCATGTCAAGCAGCTGTGACCAATATTTGTATTTCTGCATGGTCGTATTATCAACAATTTCTTGCTATTTTCGTCGCACTGACTCTAATCAACTGACCTTTCAGGGCAAACGAATTTTCATCAAAGACATCATCCACTACTTGGTCCCACCTGATGGAAAACCAGCCAGCATCGCTCCCTCCCTTTTCAAGGTGAAGCGCGGCATCGGCACCAATGGCGAGAACAACGGCCTCGCCAACGGCCACGTTGACACTGAAAAAGTCAATGGCGTGGCCACGAATGGAGGAGCTTCAATCAAAACTGAAGTCCCTCCATACCCTTATGCGACCGAAGCAGAGCCAGAAAACCCCACGGTGGTCCCTCTGGAGCTTCTGTCCAAATTCCATTTCACTTTTCTCATCCGCGATCCGCACTACAGCATTCCGTCCTACTTTCGATGCACAATCCCTCCGCTGGACGACGTGACTGGCTTCCATGATTTTTCTCCATCCGAGGCTGGGTACGACGAAGTCCGTCGCGTCTTTGAGTACTTGCGCAAAGTCGGTCTAGTTGGCCCCCGTGTCGCGACTACGCATGTAGAGGACGCAGCCAATAAAGAGACGAACGGAACCACTCACCAGCGCAATGGATCCTCTCACAAAGGGGGCGTCGAAATCTGTGTCGTCGACGCAGACGACCTATTGGACAACCCGTCTCTTATGATTGAGACATATTGCAAGAGCGTCGGTATCCCATTTGAGCCTGAGATGCTCCGTTGGGACACGGAGGAAGACCACGCCGCTGCCCGAGCAGCATTCGAAAAGTGGAAGGGCTTTCACGAGGATGCCATTGCGTCTAGGGAACTAAAGCCTCGTGCTCATGTGGGTTCATCTGTGCAAATGACGCGAATTAAGCAAGACTGACTCAAACAGGCCAAGCTCTTCAAATCCGAGGAAGAGTTCGATGCCGAATGGCGCGAGAAATTTGGTGAAAAGGGCGCGAAGATCATTCGAGAAACGGTCAATCGCAACATGGCGGATTACCATTACATGAAGCAATTTGCGCTGAAGGTTTAATTTAGCCGATACACTGGTTCCCACCTTACTGGAAAGAGGATACGACTCAAAGTGTTGCTGCAGGAATGATTCATTGCTTTTCCCATAATGACGATTAATGACGGCCTATGTTTGAACTCAATTCCGGGGAATTTCTCTATTATTACCAGATTGTTTTCCAAATCCCTGTTACGTTTGCTACGATTTTTACTTGCTTGCTGTTCATGAAGCCCAGCATCCTAAGTAGTCGCATCAACAAAATGAACCACATTTTACCTAGGCATTCTATGACGGCAATAATATATAACTTATCAAGCAGGTCATATTGATATTCGGGCAGCTCTGCAATCAATACATGCAGGTAATTCATGGCCCAGCTCATGAAATAACGTAAATAAAGCAGTATATCCGATCCTTATCTAGACGCACGCAACCTGACCAAAAAAAAAAAAAAAAGAACAAAGGACTCGAACGAGCCGAATGAACCAGATTGATCATACATATACACGACAAAACTTTGCAAGATGTAATACACAAAACGAAGCCTAAACTATCGAGAATCTATGTTTATACAGCGGCATAACCCCCCCTCGAGCCTCCAGAGCCTTGTAATGTGTTAATCACTCGACGCAGCCAATCATTGAAAAGATAAGGAACGTCTCGGATCGTGTCGGCGTGAGGGAGCAAGTCCCAGCCTCGGGCGCCGTAGCGGTTGTAGTTGAGCCAGGAGCCGAAGATGAGGTACGCTGCGGTGCAGAGGAAGAGACTGGGCATAGCAATTAGCGAGGTATCAATCAGACGAGATAAACACAAAATCAGGGAAGGGGGCGTACATTATAATCAACCACGTAAAGAATCCCCAATGACCACCACCACCACTACCACTTCCACCACCAGAACCGGGATTCTCTCGTTTATAGTCCTCACATGCATATTGCGTTTTCCAGTCTAGACGCAAGACAAACCCTTCCTTGTCGTCGACGAGACTGAAACTTTGAAATGTGAGACTTGATGTTTCGGGTTCGGGTTTATCATCTCCTTCATTATCACCGTCTTTTGGCTTGTCGTCATCGACGTCGTCGTCACGACGGAGTTTGGATTCAACCGCCTGATCCAAATCATCATCATTCTTAAGCCCTTCCAGACCCGTTCGATCAGGATCACATTGAAAATCGATTATAGCCGACGCGGGATATTTCTTCTTCAATTCCGGCTCTGTTATTGTGCCGCCCGAAATCTTGATTCGGACTCCTTCCGTTTCAGGGTCGAGCGATTTCAAGAGGTTAATTTCGACGTCTTTGGATCCGCCGCCGAGCGAGTTCTCGTAGCCGGCAATGGGGAGGGCTTTTAAGGGATCGGACCGTCCGTCGGAGTAGAGTATTTGTTCGAAGCCACAGACTATTCCACCCGTCAGCCGTTATATTCATACATACTCATCAAGCAAAGAAAGGGGTGCCAATGGAAGCGTACTGTTCCGCGACGTCCCGCATTTAACACCCTGCCTCGTCGCAGCGCCCTTGAGCGTATTGCAAATGTTCAGCACGTAAGTGGTGTTTGTGGAGAAGTCGTCGAATTCTTGGAAATCGGTGATTTCGTGTACGCCGCCAAGAGGGCTGAGGTCAAATTTGATTTTATCGGCGATGATGTTTACGCAGTCTAGGCTGATGGCGTGCGTGAGGGACGGGAGGAGGAGGAGGAGTGTTGATGCCAGACTGGCGACGGTGGTGTGTTGTGTTTGAGGACGCATGATGGGTGTGTTTCGTTGTGTGGGAAGACGGAAATGAATGTGGTGGTTGAGGTGTTAGAAGAGAGAGACAATCAGCTCCGGGCCCATCGGGTCTATTAAAATGAATGGACCGATGTAGATGGGTTGAAGAAACAGGGGTTTGGTTTGGGTGCAGAGAAGTTGAAGATGATGATGACGGCTTGAAGCCAAGGCTGCTAAGAATTAAGGCCTGAAACACGGGTGGTGATTGGTCGGTGTGCCTAGGAGGGTGTTCCTCTTGAAGATCGGCGAGAAACAGATAATTCTGGGTTTAATAAACGAAGGAATAGTTTATCAAGAAATGAAGGTAGTCCTGGAAATGTGGATAAGTGTTCAATATGGAAGTTGTTGGTTGAAAAATCATGATGGTCTGTAGATGATGTCACGCGACTAGCTGGACGGACTCGACAGCTGACAACCAACTCTCGACAGAAGCTATAATGATTAGAATAACGGCTACACAATCTCGAACTTTAGAAGACACCGACAAATTCAAGTCGAAATTAGGATCTTTGTTCTCCTGGCGTGTTTTGCCGTTGAAGACATGTGTAACATTAATACGATCTTGATACGCAATTCTAGTGTGCCATCTCGAAGCATACTCATCGAGCTTGGTAAGCCGTAATACAGCAAAAAATACACATACATCCTCGTGGTGCACGGACCACATGCGGGACGATTCAAAGCGATCAACTTTATATCCAGTTCTCCAACGCACCACGTACAAAACAATCCACCAAATCAGGGAGCAGCTAGCCTCGCACACCAATCCCTCATTTCGGCCTCCTTCACATCCAACAGCCAAAATGCTACAGCATCGAATGGTACGTCAATCCCTCCTGATTTCTCATGATAACGCGCCATAGCAACATCCCACTTTCTCCTATCCCATAACAATCATCCGATCATATGTATGGGGGGAAAAAAAAAAGAAGAAAAAAAAAATTAAAAACCATTACAACCACTCACTAACTCCTGAAAAAAAAAAGTTATCGAAAGATGAAGAGGCAGCAACAGGCACCGAAGATACTGAAGTCCGTCGCGAAGATCAGGACAAGATCAATCGGTTCAGTAGACTGCATCAACGAGAGACTGTGCTTGAGGAGAGGTTGAAGGCTAAGCAGGTTCGTCTGTCTACTCAACTCAGGTACCATGTCTGATATCCGTACTGATGTAGCGATTAGAAAGATAAAGAAGATCTCGAAGAAGTCTCGACGGAGTTGGAACTTGCAGATGAAGATGAACTCGTTCCGTGTGTTTCTCTCTCTACAAACCATCTGCCCAGTACACAGCTAATATTTTTGATAGATACAGAATAGGAGACTCATTTATCCATCTCCCACTTGAACAAGCGCAGACCTTACTGTCTACATCCACAGATGAAATTGATACTGAAGTCTCGCGTCTAGAGGATGCGTTGGGTGAGATACGTGAGGAGTTGAGTGGATTGAAAGCTGCGCTGTATGCGCGGTTTGGGAAGGCTATCAATTTGGATGTTTGAGTTCTTTTCTTCGCATCCTTCTCAGTATGAGTTATGGAAGGAAAAGAGGTACTTTCGGTCATGCATAGCTAGATTAGTCTATGAAACATGCAACGCAGCATTACTCAGAGGATACTGCATGAAAATAAGCCAAAATAAACAAGCCAGAAAAGTTGTGTCTGAGTTACAGAATAGGATAATGCTATGCATGATCAACTCCAGTACCAAATGGTATTTGCAATCCACCCCGTCTTCGTAATTCAATAGAATCGTACAGGCTCTACTACATCAAATAGAAAGTCGTTGCTCATCCAAAAACAACAATATCAAGAACTCCCCGCATCATTTTCGCAAACCGAAACCGGTCTGATAGCTTAAACGCCTTCGCAAATACGATACCGAACCAGACAGATATCTTCCCGCTAATGCGACATATAATTCGTACGAACAAAAAGAAATCTCAAACTAAATAATGTTGGCGATGGTCATGCGCGAATTGGGCGCACTCGATCTCGAAGTGCTGCCTGCCGACTCCTCAATCTTGAGAGCAGGGGCAGCAATCCTGGCTGGTGGGACGTCTCGATGGTCATAACTACGCTGGCGTAATTCACCAGCCAGGTATTGCAGAGTTCCTTCGATCCAGTCCCAACCCTCCCATTCCGTATCGTTGGCTGTCCTGCTTCCCACTCCAGGGGCTGAAGCAACATACGGCGGTGATTGCGATGGCACCTTTTCTAACTGTGTTCCCGTCTCGCTTCCTTGCCAGATCCAACTACCGGTCGCGGTACTCTGCATATCTCCTGACACATACGCGAGCATCTCTTCGTCTCGGTCAATTGGGGTCGAGTCATTACGTCGTAGGCGGTCCAACAGAATCCTCAGGAAGAAAGCAACATAACGACCGCAAGACGCCATGGCGATATGGTGATCGCCAATAACCTTGCAAGCTTGTACACATACCGAAGCTGCCGCAAAATCTTCCCTGAAAATCAAAATCAACAAGCAGCGCCAGATATGATTACACAACATAGTCGACGCTGAAGATGCCAAAGATGCTTGCCAATCATTGCGCGCGCCACCGTAGACCGACGTTGGAACAACTGGCGGTGGCGAATGCATGCATCGCGATAGCACGCGAGCGGTATCCTGGGCAATCATAAGGCACTGATCTAAAGCGGGAAACCGGACATCTGCAGGGCAGTACGGCGAAATGTTATGGCGATGTAAAAGGTAACGGGCATTTTGGAGATAGATAATTGGCGCTAAAGAGCTCGGACCGAGTAGACTATCAGATTTGGGATGGAAATGGATAGGCAATGTCGCCAGACAAGCATTGAAGTGACGATCGAAGATATCGAGTGTCGCAGGACTGACAATTGGGGATCTCAGCGTCTTGGTGAGTTGTCCGATTGAGCGCACCACATGGATCGTAGCTAGTAAAGAGTTTGTGTTTGAGCCTTCGGGTAGTCTAGCCCCTTCTGCGATGAATTGCTCATCAACCGGACAGGGAAGGTCAACATCACAGTCCTGGTCATGGATTGAGATTGGTTTGCCTAGTTCGAGAGACAACAGCCTGAAAAAAAAAAGTCAGTAGCGACTCTGACTTGCAATTGAATGTATCCTACCTGTCCCATGCATAGATCCCCCACCAAAGACGTCTTCTCATTTCTCGCTCGACAGTGGACCATGGACCCGACTCAATATGAAGACCGATGTCCTGTGCTATCCGAACAGCCGAACCGAGCCAAACCCAGCTTGAAGATCGGGAGTTCATCTCATAAAGAACAATACTCATGAGAAGCGAGACACGGGCCTGGTCAAGTGTGAAGTCGTCCAGCCATATATCAACTATCGTTTGCGATACTAATAAATATGCTTGCGCATCTTGTTGTTTGTTTGGCTCTAAAGAGTGCATCAAACCGCAGGCGAAAACACTAAACAGCACCGCAGCCCACTCTCGAAGGCTTCCACGCAGTGTTCCTCGCTGGTACACTGTTTCGTACTCAGCTGTAAAGCTAGGCCAGTGAATAATCGGCAAAACCGAGTGCACATATGCGTGATATTGAGCTAGTAGTCGATCTGCGAGGCTCTTTACAGGTAGCGCCGGCCCGTTGTCTTGGATAAAGGAAGAGGGAACCACTTGTCGATATGGGGGCGGCACTTTGACAACACCAGTCCCATAGGTGCGCACGTTGGCACGCACTCTGGAGAAATCCTGTGAGATTGGAGGGCGATGTTGTCGAACCGGTCGACCGCCGACATCTGGAAGTTTCAACACTGGTTGACCGCTAACATCGAATTCGATATCCATCACATTATCCGCCTTCAGAACGCCTGATCGAAGTTGCTGCAGTTGCTGCTTCGTACTGGTAAGCTGTTTTTCCAGGTCTTGTACTTGTCTGCTAATCGTCAGTAAGTAAAGACGCAATGGTGGTGTTGTATAACAAACTTTATTGAAGACATGCGCCTGTTTGTCTCTTTGGTGAACTGGCAACGAACCTTGCGGTTCGAACATTCTGTACAGCTCGATGATTCGGAAGCGTCGCACTGCGCATTCATGATTTAGTTGATTCGCACCCCGTACGCGAGGACAAACCCTACCTTGACCTTGCGTTCCCGGCAAGCATCACAGCTAGGATCCTTTCGTCTTTGCCGATAAGCTCTTTTCTGTTGAGGCTGTCCTGCAGCGCCTCCCATATGAGGCGCAAGGCTTGGTGCATCGGGAAGAGAGCCATTTCCGTCCGTCAAAACGGATGAGCGATCAGCCGGAGACCCAGTTCCTGAGTCGTAAGAGTGAGCATAAGGTGAGGAAGTCGGCATAGGCAGTGTAGGGCCCTGTTGCGCCGGTGGATGCAACAAGTACGCCATTTGCAATCCACTGCTAGGTCTGCTCGGGGGAGCGGATGCTAGAGCAGATGGCGGCGGCAGCGACGTCTGAGGAGATAAAGAAGAAGCCATTGATGATCCAGAATCGTACATGTGATTTTGAGTTGATGTCGAGGCTGTGGGTGGATACGGATTCATCTTTGTCGCAAACTTGCAATCATTAGGTGCGATGCGATGCGATGCGGCTCAGTGGCGGAAAAGGCTACCCGCACGCTTAAGCATCTGCCCTCACCATGTAGATTTGCTTCCCACGTCGTGCGCTTTCTCTTCTCTTGTCCGAGAGGACTTGCTTAATTAACCAAATCTGCCAAGCCAAGCACTACGCTAGTCTTGAAGAATGACAGCGTCTGCTCTTCCTTGCTCGTGGTGTAAGCGGGGGGGGGGCGAACAAAGAACTGGCAGTATATAGACAGCAGCAAAGGATGGGAAAGCTCCGAAAAGGGCTACAATGTAACGACAACGAGAGTCCAGAAGCAGAAAGCGAGAGATCAAGAGCAAGTGTAGGAATGAAGAGCGGGAGGGCTGGAGTGAAGAGAGAGGAAGGAAGGGCCCATCGCGGGACACTGCCAGATTCCGCCTAGCCGGGGGCTGCCTGAGGTTGCGAGTCGACCCTTAGACTTTGGTGCTAGCCATGTAAGTCAGTAAACACATACCGCATACATTAACACTTTGGAAGTAATCTACCGCTACCGTAGGAGACTCTTGGTTCGGAATCCAAACGAGCTCGCCCTCCAATCACGTCTGGTAGCCGCGTCTTAACTCGACGCTTTACTGAAAAGGGTGGGTTGGTCTGAGTCTGACGTCTCGTCGTCGTCTCTTTTTGCAGTTTCAGAGTTTGCGACTTTCGACTGGTGGCAACTTTCAAGTGGATTCCCGTCATTCTCCTAGTGTCTTCTGCCTTAAAAGAGCCTTTAGTTTTGTTCTAGGCTTGGCCCGGCTTGAAATACCGACAATACGGAGTATAATCAAAGATCCATGGCTGTGTGCATAGTACATGGCAGTAGACAGCAGCACGAACCCTCTGTATTGACATAATGATCTTTCGAATCGATGTACCGTTCGAGTACCCAGATCGTCTAACGTTTTGTTCGTAACTGTTCTCGGGAGTCGGCGCTGTAATTAAAACCTGTACGGTCCGGTATCGCCAGAAGATACCGAAGGTACGGCTTGTCACGGTTGGACCCCAACGCTAGGCCTATGCAAATCACACTTCGGTCACTTTCAAAGGGGCAAGACAGTCGTGAACCACAGCCAAGCCCATGGGGGTCCAACAAGCTAATCTTAAGGAGCCCAAAGCTTGGATTGACGCGAGCTTGGGACGCCGTTTGAACTTCACGTGTACGGTACGGTATGCATATGCATGACCGGGCTGTAATTACATCGGTCATTCACGAAACCTACGTTACAGAGTCCTTTGGACGAACAGAATTCTTCGAGAACACGGTTTCAACGATCGCCAATACTTCGACCGAGGCATGGTCGGACACACATTGAGAGTTTGAGATGTCTTATGTACGTACGGAGAGATTTTCAAGATGGGACCGCTGCCAGGCCAGCAATAGGAAAAGCAACACAAACCCCCAAACCACGTTGGAATTGGACCCCGTCTAGCTTCGTTTCAGGCTTTTCAGCCCAGAGGCAAGTATGAAAGCGGAGACTTGAAATGGGATGATCGCGGGGCGTTCCTTTTAGAATACTTTTGGCCTTTGCACTCCGACTGGTTGCGATTTCTGCCTCTTGTGTGCCTACCTGGCAGGATGTCACGCTAGTGTATGTACGGGCGGACTCTAGCAAGGGATATTCTCCGTTGTTTTGCAAGCGATTCGACGGTCCGGGATGTCCAGGCCTGGGTCATGGGTAGATGAAAATAAGATCCTGCCAAGCGACAAGACTTAAAGCAAGTTCGTCCGTTCGACTAAAATACCTCGCTCGTATTTAGTTCAGATCTCCCGAGCCGTGCTAACAAAAATCTCATACCCTAAATTGCGTATGGAGTCGTGCACGATGCTACTGAGCCAATGGCACCACCGCTTCAACACAGCCACATTCAGTGGATCAAAGCGTACCGGTACGTAAATCCTCGTTTGTAACCAGAACATACGTAGTAATTTCTCCAACCACGGAAATTTTGCCGAATTAGCGCTGCGTTACCTCTGTTTTTTGCTTTTCATCTTAATTCTCCTTATTCTGCGATCCCTGCCTCGGTTGGCTTCCCGCTGAAGTTTCTTCTGCAGATAGATGCATGTTGACTGGATCGCGTTTGTTCCTTTCCTACCTATCTACGAACTTGCAGAATTTTGATCATCAGGCAAGGGCGGAATCATTAGAGAGAATCATGAGCTCAGTCGTCATCTTCGATGCGAACCGGTAGATTTGTAGATCTTTCTCAACTGCCTAACCGTTTTCCTGGGTCCGACGGAGTACGGAGTAAGTAATCTGCATCGTATGTTACTTGCTACGTATTCGGTAGTCTTCTGTACTACGTACTAGATTACCATTTGCAATCCTTCCTTGAACCAATAAAACACTACTTTTATACCTGTATGATTCGTGATTGGCAATAGCCCTGGATGTTATCCTGCCGAGAACTCGGCGCGTGGGCTGTGGGGCGTCTTCCTTTCTTTTTTGCTAACTTCCTCGGATACCGACTCTACGAGACTTGTCCCCGTGTTGCTACGTGCGTATTCTCACCTCATGCAGATACATTCTTACGAAGTACGTCGTCGTAGTGCATATATGTACCTGAACTCCGTGCGGCGTCTCTTAGCGTGAGCCATGGTGGTTGTCAATTTCGTCCTTTTTGTTGGTGATACATTAGGGCACGGCATCCTCCGTAGTAGTCGACGATTCGTACATATATACGATATCTACCGTGATTGGCTGGTCGCGACGCAAACGAGGCAAAGTCCATCTCAGCCGAGTCGTATGCAAACTGAAGGGCTGAGCGCTATGCCGTTAATTGTACTTAACTTACATAGTAAAGCTTTCGAGGTTATGCTGACTAGCTACGTTTCGTTTCATCAACCGACACGACTAATCAACAGCATAAGATGGCCAATGGGCTTGAACCCTGGCCCTTTACAGTCAGCAGACTCATTAACTAACCAAGTATGTTAACTTAACTTGGTTATATTTAATCCATAGCTTTAACTTTAAGTAATCTAAAGTGAGGGAAAGAAGCATTCGACCTCGGCCTGACCCCGTGCAGCGGGTTACCACCTAATCCAGTAGAAGAAGCAAACAACTTCCAATTTCCCACAGTATGTCTGGCGATTCATGTCATGTCAGGTGGTATCTCGTGGCTTCGTGCCTAGTCATACACCGCCCGTTTAGCCCACCACTAGAGTTAGCAAGGCACAACCCTTGGATATTGAGTGGTTCTCAAGATCGGGATTTGCGTATCGAGGACGTATGGAATGATGCCATTGTAGATTACTTGAAGTGGGCTCTCTGTACGAAGTATGTCCATGTACGATCGAATATTGCGGGTTACGGACGTTGTGTAACTTCGATCGCATTGTGTGAGCGGATGAGCTCCTTTATCTGTATGCACACCACATCGGATCATTCCAAATTATTGACATGACTTCATGACAACCTGGATGATAACTAATTGTAAAAGATAATTCAGTCTGCAGAGCCATGACACATGAGCGCTTGGACTCTTGCCTGTCAATGTCCCCAAGTATTGCATTGTGATTTCTTGCGTACTAAACCCCCAATCACCGACTGACCCAGGCAATGACAGACAGACGGAGAGATATGTCGTCAGATGGGAAAACTCCAATGTAGATCACTACAAGCTACAATTAGCAAGTCCACTTTTGATCGCTTACAGATTCATTTACAGATTATCATTCTCTCTGGCTCCCATTGGACAATTCGTTAGGCTCTGGTCTGCCGATCGTTATGAACAAGCAGTTAGCTTTGTCCCACTGTACGGTACACTGTACAGCATTCGTTATGGAGTCAGTTAGAGTGGGTTACACACTTTGGGGCTCACTCATCTCCAAGTAGTAGTAGTGCTACTACTACTACTACTACTACTACGACGTACATACATAGTACATACTGTCATACAAGTATGCGTAACATGTGCGGAGTATATTGCTCAATCGTACCGGCAACCTCCGCAAGCCTTGAATCATCCCAACCAAGATAATGTATTATCATACAAGAGAATGCTGCCTCGAAACTGCCGAAAGGAGAACTTGCCGCGTGTCGTGCTACACGACTATATTTTCGAGTCAATATACCAAGGGCCGTGACCCGTGGCAACTTGGCAGCCACTCATCTCATCGCCAATCCCGACCATATTACGGCCTGCCGGGTGGCGTCTAAACTTGTCCTAAACAGAGCGTTCCGTGTCTTCATCACGATTGCGTCGAGTTCTGACTCTCGACAAGAGGATTACAGGGGGGGGGGGGGGGGGGGGGGGGGGGGCCGCCACTGAAAGGAGGCCAAAGCACCGGGGGGACAGTGTGTTGGTGGGGGTGAGATACTGGGGG
>JAKLMW010000076.1:0-70133 GCA_022813215.1 Talaromyces ruber | reverse complement strand
CCCAAAAAAAATATAATATGCTTTTTACGTCCAGTCAAACACAACCGTAAAATAAATAAAAGGCGGTAATAATACGACCGTTGCCCCCCCCCCCCCCCCCCCCCCCACAAGGCTAATGCAGGCTATTCCCGCGTCATCAAATGGGCGGCGATCGCGCATTTGCGCCCGCCTAGATTGGGAGCTTAGTGAAACGCACTTATTCTTGATACTATTGCATCTCGCTATACATAGCATGGGATACATAACTTGGTATGCAAAATTTCCTATGTGGTTCGTGTTGTGCCTTGATCTCTCTCTCTCTCTCTCTCTCTCTGTCTGTCTGTCTGTCTGTCTGTCTGTCTGTCTGTCTGTCTGTCTGTCTGTCTGTCCATAGCTCCTCTTTCTCTCTGCTCGTTTTTCTTTTTTGTTGGTGGACCCGCCATCCCCACCGCCCCACTCCACCGGCCATGATTTCGTTTGTTGGTCCATCACAACCTTGATCTTCCTGACATCGTCTCCCCTCCCCTCCCCTCCAATTGTACATAGTATGTATGTCGTATTACAGGTCTACCCACAGACACCCCGCGATAGATCAGTCCAAAGGCTGGCTGCAGCATGACTAAGACGGAGCCAGAGAGAAGGCTCTGTACTCACCTACGTGGTAAACGGTAAACGAGAGAATCAAGAAAGCGAATACGTGTGGCGTCAGCCCTTGTGGAGGTGGGCGGCAGCCGATCCGGTCACAGTGGACGCTTGGCTCCCCACCATTGGACGCTCGAGCGGGTCCTCGGCCCCAGGACATTCTCCTACTGTTTTACTCATCGTACTAGTAGTATGTGCTACGTACGAGTACAACTCTCCCCGAAGCCTTTCTGCATGATTATTGGCTGCTGGAATGCAATATCGCATGCAACCATTCCGGCCATTCATCGAACCGTATTGAATAGTCATGTTGTGCCATCATCTGGGACGCCGAAGAATCAGCCTCAGTGTCCCACCGTCCTCCATAAGTATCACGGAGCACGCACAAGGTTCATGCTAAGCTCGTGTGGAGATGAGCAGAGTCTCGCCCAGCCACAGATCCACCAGTTGGTTCCTTTGATTCATACGGAGTACATTACATACATACTATGACATAGTAGTGCAGAGTAACGATTGAATTGAATTCGTACATAGTAGAGTGTGCCTCCTTATCATCGTTCTGGACTCGGTAACGCATTCTGAGGCTTGAACTTTAATTGCATCGTGCGCCCATAACCTTCCCAGGAAAGTTGAATGCCTAACGCACAAGGCAGCCACAGCCTCAGGCCACTCCCCTACAACGCACACCATCGGAAGATTACTGGACCTTCGCACGTCGGCAGATGCATACATAGGATAGACGATTGTACAACGCACGAATCTATTTTCGAAATCAGGCGAGCTTCAACTGCCTGCGTTATTACCATCTCCGACACATCATCCCTGGAACATTGTCAAAGCGCACGCTCCTTGGCATCATTCGGCGGGTATTTAAATTGCCCTGCTTATAATTCGTCGGGACGGAGTGTTGACTGATGACTACGGGTTTATGCCAGATGTCAGTACGTACTCTCTCTGTAACTACAGTACGTACATAGCAAATGTTGATGATGATGATGATGATGATGCATGAGAAACCTGTTGAATGCCTGACCCACCTGATTTGCCCACGCTTTTCGACCGATCTACATTGAAGTCACGATAGTACGTATCCGTCTCCATCCAACTATGCGCCGAGTCTTTGGGTACATTCTGTGAGATTTTCAAGAGACCAAGCATTCTGATAGAGCCGGTTCAAATGACTGACTCCTCAAATGTCTCCGGTGGACCTCGCGGAACGTTATGTGGAACCTTATTGCCATGCATACCTAGCCCTAATTATGCTTCTTGGCAGGTATGCCACACCCCGATCAAGCTACGAGATCAAATGCCACTGGGCTGAGATTGAGTATTTGGTGCTGTCATAGGTATTCTGGATTTGTGCTAAGCTTGAGTCGTTTTCTGTCATCGTCGATCTCGGTCCCAGCGACATACAAAGCTTATATATGTCAACCCTCACTCAATCTCTGCCCTATCAACACGCCGACGACACTTTGGAGAGAGGTCAAAAAAAAATTGTTTTAGCAATATGTCTGTCTCAGAATAACAGGCGCATAGAATGTATATTCACTCTTTTCAGTATTTTATTCTACCTATATCTATACAACATTTACTCAACATCTACATAAGAGCCACCGAAAATAAAATCTTAACAACAATTACTTCTGGGCGCAATTACCTGAATGGTATCTCGCGAAGGACCATCTCCCGCAAGCAGGCTAGAATGTGCTCGTTGTTGAGATCGGATCTCTCACGATGGAGTTTACGAGGCTCAGCCAATTGGCCAAGGATGTTGGATGTTTTGATGCAGTTCAGCGTATTATGGATGTGCTTGAGGAGCAGCAGGAGCATACCGAAGTTCCCGGTCTGTGGCTTGTTGTAGTCAGTGTGAAGGTGTTGAATTTTTCATGGATTTTCGGGGCTTACAATTGGGGGAATGGTGGACTCGCTTTATGAGTACTTACCAAAGGTCAGTTTTTTTTTTTTTTTTTTTTTTTTTTTTTCCCCTCTCTATTATTCTGTTGTGTCTCACTCATTGGATGATGTATAGCAATACGTCTTCCTAGGTGAAGGCTCGCAACAATAACAAATTTTATATCTGGGTGCCCTATAGCATCTGTGAAACACAACATCCTCTTTCGACCCATGACCAAAGAACGGACAAGACGTACTCCTACCCGGTAACGTGCCATGGTACGACCAGGTTGGCATGGCACCTCCCAAATTGAGCCAAAGGCTCAACGCCTTAGTTGTCTTGCGGGCGGAGTTGTCACTTCAGGAAGCAAAAGTGTTTGGCTGTCCGGGAGATCTGTCTGTGGAACTAATATTCCAAGGAAGTCGCCAACAAAAAGAAGCTCGAAGTGCTTCTAGTCAGCTTGCAAACCCGTCGGACTATTATATAGTGACTGGTAACCGTACAAAACATTTATTTTCGGGAACTTGATGAGCTTCCTGTATTTCCGGTGGAGCTTGATGCAGGAGGTCGTTTTTGATGTCTGTTATAGATAAAAATTTGGTGGCTTTCTCTGACTTTGCAGTACATTCATGAAATCTTCTTCTCTCATTGAGATTTCCGATTTTTTCAGGCAGTCTCAGATTGGCTGTACAATCCACAAGCGAATAGTGACTAATATTTGATCTTAGACCATACAGTAGATTGAATGATCTTGTATTAAAAGGAGTAAATACACAAAATTACATCATGAACGTCAAATATGAGCGCTGCTTTTGACCTCCGCAGATAAAGCTTGACCAATACGAGCGTCTACATTGCTGAACATTGCAGCGACAGCAGCCCGCAACTGAGGAGGGACAGTCTCAAGCGTATCCGCAACGTTGGAGATCCACAATTGTCTCTCCTTATCGTCAAAAACTCTGGTCCACAACTCGCGTGGCTGGATGTAATCCTCGTCATCGACATGAATCTCATTCTGGGCCAAGATAGCGTTACTCTCGATGCGCTCGGTGACGGGTGAATTGTAAACAGTCTTCTGACTGACCCGGCCGGTGCCCAGTGTGCTGCGTACGTAGTTGGGCTCGCCACCGTAATTACGGGTAATGGTTCCATAACCGTCACGCTCAAAGGGGGCAAACACAGGACAGATAGCACGGTTGGGTGGGAGTTGAGTGTAGTTTACACCGAGGCGATATCGTGCGGCATCGGCATAGGCAAACATACGTGCTTGCAACACTAAACATGGCCTGTTAGAAACATGTACATCAAGAACTACTTATGATACTTACTGGGATCCGGTGTCATGGCAATGCCTGGGACCATGTTAGCGGGAGTAAAGGCGGCTTGTTCGATCTCGGCAAAGTAGTTTTCAGGCTGGATTCCAAAGTCAGTATCCCAAGATTCGCTATACAATTACATCTGGACAACACAACACAACACAACCTACATTTTTATTCAATGTCATTTTGCCGACTTCAATCAGCGGAAAGTCCTTGTGAGGCCAGACTTTGGTGATGTCAAAAAGAGCTCGGCCGTAGTTTTCGGCTTGTTCAGGCTCCATCACCTGCAAGTAGAGCTTCCAGCAAGGGTATTCTCCTCGAACAATGGCGTCCCAGAGGTCCTGACCGTGGAAGTCAGGGTTGACACCGGCCATTCGAGCGGCATCTTGTGCCGACCAAGAAGTGACTCCAGCGGTAGGCTTGAAGTGGAATTTGCAGTAGCGGATTTTCCCATCAGCTGCAACGAGCTTGAAGGTGTGTACGCCAAACCCTGTAACGCGGCGGATAGAATCCGGCACGGTACGGGAGCCGAAGACGTGCATCAAAGCGTGAACACTTTCGGGTTGGTTGACATGAAAGTCCCAAAACTAAAAGTTCAGATCAGTTAAAAACAACAATTAACGGTAGAAATATTGGTATGATACTTACCATAGTCCAATCCGGACGGTTGGTTGCAGGATCGCGCTTGTGGCTTCGATTGAGGGATGGGAATCTAATTGGGTCTCGAACAAAAAAGACGGGCTGTAAGAGAACTTATTAGTACAAGCAGCTTCTGGAAGTCAGGCCCACTATACAATATGATTTCCAACGATGTCGTGGTTTCCCTCCTCTGTAAAGAACTTGACAGCAAAGCCTCGCACATCACGGACAGTGTCTGCAGCGCCACGTTCGCCGGCAGTTGTACTCAACCGCCAGAGGACTGGAGTCTTTTTTCCGACGGTATTCAGGAATTTCGCAAATGTATATTTGGAGATGTCATTGGTGACTTCGAATTCTCCCCACGCACCGGAGGCTTTCGCATGAACGACACTACGCCAAATTAGCTCAATGCCATCTAGACATGTTAAGAGATTTCAAACTCGCCGTTCAGGAATACGTTCACGATTAAAGTGTGCCAAAGTTTCAAGAAGCACCGTATCACCAAGCGTTGTGATGCCACCCCCGCCAATTGTAGGCAGTGTGACACTGACAGATGGGTCTGGAATTGGATGGCCTGGAAAAGTCTTAGAAAGGAATGTTTAGGATTGTATCAGTTATCGCACCTTCAGCCGTGGTAAAACTAGGTCCAGACATTATAAAGACGATATAATATTATGGCGCCCTCCTTTTCGTATCGTCGTGGCGATAATAATAGTGAAGTTCCGAGTGAGCAGTACGGTCTGGGGATGAGAAGGATTTTATTATCCTACAACCTAATCAGCCTTGTATATTCCAAGTCCAAACCTTTCATTGCGAAGTCCAAACCCATCAGCGACGGTAATCGTAGTAAACCCTCTCAGGGCAAAGCACTTCCCAAAGAGGAAATACTATTCTGCCGTGCTTTCTCCGAAGCAATTCCCTAAACGTTTTAGGGCTTCCGTAGCTTCCGCTTGGTGCCTTGACATCATAAAAACTTCACTAACTAGCCCAGTATCTTCGGCGGATCTTGTAGAATGAGTAAAAGACCAAGAATAGTTAGTTAAATCTTGACTAATGACTAATTTGGAAGTAACTAGGATAACTAACCGCCAATAACCAAAATCTCCACTGTGGTTCTTCTTTCGTACATTCCCTTGATACTCGTGCCTTTTTCGGAAACACTAAAAATCCAATGGTTTGGCTGAACGTTTCAAACGCCTCGACCGACCACGATGCTGCACGGCGCATTAATTGACGACATGAAGTGTATGACGAAATGGCCTTGATTATGAGAGGAGAATAACATATATAACCAGACTGTTGTTATCTGTTGTCTGTGGTTTCTGTGCTATCACCGGAGTCAAATATCATAAGCTCATCGAACACCTCGGAATCAAAAATACGAATCCCTTTCTACAACATCGACTTCCATACAAAACTGCACTTTTTTCGATAATACAGTTTTTATAACCAGATATGGCCTTTGTTGCAGATGGGAACACATTCGACTTCATCGTCGTCGGTGGTGGTACAGCCGGCAATGCTGTTGCTGGTCGTCTCGCTGAGAACCCCCATGTCCGCGTCCTCGTTGTTGAGGCCGGTATCCCCAACCCCGATCAAATCGAGGAAATTAACACGCCATCAAAAGCCTTTACTCTAAGAGGCAGCAAATATGACTGGGCTTACAAGACGACCATGATCAAGCGCGACGACTATGAACGAATTGAGAAGCCTAATACCCGTGGCAAGGCACTTGGTGGAAGTTCATGTGCTAATTACTTCACATGGATCCCTGGTTCAAAGCCTACCTTTGATGACTGGGAGCAGTTCGGTGGATCTGACTGGACCTGGGACAACTGTGTTGAATATCTTCGCAAGTGTGCCACCTACCATGATGACGAAAGGCTTTACTCCTCCGACCTCAAGAAGATCGGGACGGGCGGCCCCGTCAATATCTCCCATGCGGATCTGGTCCCCGAGATGAAGCCCTTCCGTGATGCTCTCACCCAAGCTTGGCTTGACAAAGGCGGTGTGTTGACTGAAGACATCTACTCCGGTGAGATGCGGGGTCTAACACACTGTGTTGACACTATCTACAAGGGCGAGCGCCAAGGTAGCTTTCTATACCTCAAGGATAAACCCAATGTCACCATCTTATATGGTGTCAACTCAAAGAAGTTGATCATCGACCCCGTAACCAAAGTTTGCTCTGGTGTTACCGTCATCAGCGAAGCCCACGGCACCGAAATCAGCGTCTATGCAAGCCGCGAAGTCATTGTCTCTCAAGGTGTCTTTGAAACCCCCAAGCTGCTATTGCTTAGTGGTATTGGGCCCGCTTCTGAACTTTCCAAGCATGGTATTGAGCCCGTTATTGTTTCTCCACATGTTGGACAACACTTGTTGGATCACCCCATTGTCCCTTTTGTCCTTCAGCTCAAGGATGGGTATGGTCTCGATGACCACATCCTCCGCCCAGGCCCTCTCAATGATGCTGCCGTATCGACTTATAAAAGGGACAAGACTGGACCTGCTAGCTCCGGGTTCTTGGAACTTGTCGGTTTCCCCCGTATTGATGAACGCCTAAACAAGTACGCCGAGTACCGTGAGGCCAAAGTCGCCAATGGTGGGCTAGACCCCTTTGGACCTGCTGGCCAGCCTCATTTTGAGATTGACTTTGTCGGTCTCTGGAGCAGCGCCTTCCAATGGCACTTCCCTATGCCTGAAAAGGGAAGTTACATGACCGTCATTGTGGATTTGCTTCGTCCTCTGTCAGAGGGCCAAGTTACGCTTAATAGCACCAACGCTCTTAACCAGCCCAACGTCAACCTCAACTTTTTTGGTAACGATCTTGATATCTTGGCCATGCGTGAAGGTGTCAGATGGACCTACGACGTCTTGACACAGGGTGCTGGCTTCAAGGATATTGTCGTCTCTGAATACCCATGGAAGATGCCACTTGATTCCGATAACGACATGAAGCGTGCTGTCTTGGATCGCAGCCAGACTGGTTTCCGTAAGTTCTGCTCCCCTGTTATTCTTACTGACAGATGCACTGATGTTATTTGAGATCCTTGCGGTACTGCGCGTCTCTCCAAGAACATCCAGCAGGGTGTTGTCGATCCCAAGCTTCGTGTCCACGGAATCAAGAACCTCCGTATCGCCGATGCATCCATTATCCCTGTCATTCCTGACTGCCGTATACAAAATTCCGTCTACATGATTGGAGAGAAGGTTAGTGAGATACTTTCACGTAATCATTGCTCGAGAACTAACTCATATATTTTAGGCTGCCGATATAATCAAAGCCGAGCACACGGACCTTTTCGCTTCCAAAAATGTACCTTACTTCGTTTCTACAAGCAAGCTATAGGCTAAGATATATTGCCTATGATCTGTTTAGACCAATGTCTACTCCTCTATTCAGCTATTAGATCCGTTCGATTTGTTTTCTTGGTGACTTCTGTTCTTCGTTTCTGTTTTATCCTTATTCTCTAAGTATAATTTATACAATCACATTAGAAATTGAACTACAATTAATTGTACTAATGTTATTCGGGCATGATTTTTCAAAAGGAAAATTTCCAGTGATGGTATGAAAAGGTCCACGCTGTACCAGTGTAGAAGTTTCAAGTGATCATAAATAACGCTTGAAAAGACTTTACTTAATTTATTGGAACATGTACAGGAATGACTAGATTTCTTGATTGGTTCGAGTAATTCCATAAGGCGATCTGCAGTATGCGTTTCATACGACACCGGCACTGTCTCCGCTCCATGGAGTTGTCTTATACATACGCATCGCGTCACTTTCGGCAGCCGTCTTCCGAGAAGGAGTGCTTAACATGCTCAAGAGCTATATATTGATAAGAACTTGGAGGCGAATAACATAATAGCACCCGTCCTAAATTACCTAGCTACGGGTAAGTTTATTCAACCCCAAACCTTGAAAGACGCCATGGCCCCAATTGCAGTTCAAGAGCCTCAAGTTATTCAAATTAATGAAAAATCAAATGAAGATCCCGCAGAGATAATCCCGAAGTGGTTGGAGCTCTGCAATAATAAAAAAGCTGAAAGAGAAAGATCGATCCCAGCAAGTCGTTTGACCACAGAAAAGAAAACTTACTCGATGTGCCGGCGACTTGTGGTATTCTCAGAAGAAGAAATAAAATTACATCAGAGTTCAATGCAATAGAGCTCCTGGAACAAATCAAAAGCGGAAAACTGTCATCTGAGACTGTGACCGTAGCATTTTGCAAGAGAGCTGCTATTGCACAACAACTCGTGAGCACTTTCCTGAACCTACAACTTTGACTTATAAAAGCTTTGAATGCTTACTGAAAAAATTTTCTATTAGGTCAACTGCTTGACTGAAATATTCTTTGACGAGGCCATCGCTAGAGCAAAGGCCCTTGCTGAGGAGAGGAAACTACACCCCGAGCGGCCACTCAGACCACTGCATGGTCTACCAATCTCATTGAAAGACAGTTTCAAACTCAGAGGGAAAGATTCTTCGATTGGACTTGCATGTTTTGTGGGAAAGCCAGCAACAGCCAACTCTACACTTGTCGACAAACTCCTCTCCCTTGGCGCTATACTGTACTGCAAGACCAATCTCGGACAGTTAATGCTAACAGCAGACTCTGATACTAATGTTTTTGGTCGAACACTTAACCCTACTCATACCGACATGACGCCGGGTGATTCAGGTGGCGGCGAGGCCGCATTAGTCACATTACGTGGTAGCATTGTCGGTATAGCTACATATATGGGCGGCAGTGTCCGTGGCCCTTGTTCTGCAACGGGTGTTTACGCCTTGAAATCCAGTTCCGGTATCATTTCCTATGGCAATCAACAAATTGCAATGTCCCCAGGCATTAGGGTTGTACATTCCAGTGCTGGCATTGTGGCTACCTCTATGAAAGACTGCCTTTTTCTCTTGAGAACTATAATGGATGCTGAGCCGTGGAAACGAGATGTAACCTGCCAACATATACCCTGGGCATTGAAATATCAGGCGCCAAAGGCACTTCAAATTGGTATTATTATGGATGACAGCTGCTTCGCCCCTACGCCACCCATCCGTCGTGTCCTGCAAGAATCAATTGCGAAGCTTGAAATAGCTGGACATCGTGCAATTCCACTTACAGAAAATCTTGATATTGGTCGGCTTCAACAGCTCATCTATACAACATTTCTATTAAATAGATTTAAAGTAAGTAGTAAATCACTAGTGTTGCATAGAGACTTTAAATATGACCGAAAATACTAAGTGAATGAATCTCAATTTGCAAGAGCATTAAAAAGGCAGGAAATATCCAAGTGCTTGTCCATTATAATACGTACCTCGAGCGTCTTGTCTCTGAAAACGTGGTGCAAGACAAAGAAATGAATACACCGGAGGATGAAAATGAGTTGAATCTCATGAGGGCGTTGATTTTTGAATAAAGTTGGTGTCAAGGTAAGATGTATGATTGTATTTTATCATGCTACAGATGCTGAAATACCGCAGCAAGTCAGAGCGCAGATTGTAGCTGTGTTAGTAACCGCAAAGGTTCGATCAAAAGATACAACCCCCAGGTAATTGCAATATACTTTGACACTTACAGGTTCAGTCTAGGATCCTCCTTCCATTGCTATGTCGTGGGTGGTATATGAGCTGGCACGACATCCGGACGTCGTGCAACGCTTACGGGAGGAGATTCACAAAGTGTAAGTCTCGTTGAGTAAATCTTGAGTCCACAGAATAGATATATTTAGCCGAACAACAACTGATATCATTTAGCGTTGGTTTTACCACACCTCCAACCGCTGGACAACTTAAGCAGATGCCCTTCCTCCAGAACGTAATCAAAGAGACATTACGTCTATACCCCACGTACCTGCCCGATCAATATAATATTTACTATGAATAAAAACGCTGACTTGGGCTAAGTAGGAATGAACATCCGCCACGTGAAGGTTAACACATCCTTCCCTACTGGTGGCGGCCCTTCCGGCCGCGAGCCGGTGCATCTCCTGGCAGGTGAACGAGTTGGTATGGCATACAACCGCACTTGATCATCATGTCCCAGGAACTTGTAGTTAACTTGAAAATAGCGTACTCTGTCATGGGTCTACAGAGAAATCCAGACATTGTCGGGCCCGACGCTGACCAGTAGCGACCTTCCAGGTGGGAGACGTGGGCTCCCAGCACATCAGAATTCATCCGGTTCAATATGGGGCCTCGAATTTGCCTTGGATGAAATCACGGTTTGCAACAGATTGAGTACGTGTTCGTACGGCTGTTACAGGAATTTGAGAAAGTGCTATGCACGAATGAGAGGGCGCCAGGCATCAAGGTAGAGATGAATACCAAGCCAGCGGAGCCGACCATGTGTTAATTTAAGTAGATTAAAAAGATACAACGAAAAATACGTAGTATAGGCAGTCCAGACATGGTATTGTCTGATATTTGGAGACTGAGGGTTTTTGCCTTTATTTCAAATTTCAAGTTTCATTTTCCTCTGTAAACAAAACGAACACTATAGCACCCGGAGCTGCCCGGAATGCTCAGCGTGTTCCAGGGGCTAACCAGCCAGAATGCCCAAAGTCTCCCGCAATTCTATTTACCATCCCAACTTGACCAAAATTTGCCAAATAGCCTAGAAAGTAACCAGATAATTTCATCAATTGATTTTAAACCATTTATGCATAGTTTCAGAAGCCTCTACATTACGCAATGTTCGAACAACCACCACGTCAGTAGTTCAAATTTATAAGGGTTTGGTAAAAGGTCGTCTTGATCAATATATGCCATCAAGTATTTACTATCGTCCAGCCGCCTCTGTACTTCAGCCAGGGTCTTCACCACTTCTTGATAGTGACTCTAAAGACTCTCAGCTACCGTAGACCGTGATGTCTATAAAGCAGATGTCTCCAAGGAAATGCCGGAATAGATTTGAGCCTAAGTACTCCTCCCTGTGGGTTAGCTTATAAAGCCAATGAAACAACGTGCTTTAGGTGGTACTCTAAGTACTATGGTCGATTGTAGTCGATTGTGTGTTCTCCTCTTTTTCTATCTCCATGAGGTACCAAAGCGATGTGTATAGTCCTATTTGAATCGGAAAGCAGGGGGTGGTGTTTGAAAGTGATGGAAGGTTTGCTAAAAAGATGAATAATGGTTCCATTTAGAGATTTGCTTAACTTTACGCCGCTCTTTCAGTCCTTGCCTGGGAAAACGCATATATGTAATTCTTGTTGGATAATAATTCTGTTGCATCTTAAGCGCCCGAGCCATATTGTACAATGGAAGCGTTTGAGCGGTAATATATTTTTTGAAATTCACGTCGATTCTCAGGGAGGCTCACGGTACACCGTAGAGATTGGCCGTTACAATACAACAGCACCATAAGGTAGTACTTTCAGGAACAATGTTTCCGTGCGCCAGGCAAGATATATTTTAAAATAGCCCATTCCCTTAGCAAGCAAACTCTCCCCATTTTCAGAGCTAGGGACCGCCTTACTGGACAAGAACTCAATGGGAAAGAAGAGTGATACGATTATGATTCGAAATCTCATTTAAGGATTGACATGTTGCGGTACATATCCGCAGGAAAACGAGTGACCAGAGGACGCAAAAAAGATGAAAAGTGTGTCAAGAACAAGGCATCTCAAAAGCCGAGGAATACATTTAATCCCCATTCCACCGTGTCGAGAAGCTCATCTACTCAAATGTATGTGTCGGTGAATGGTATTTCAATCCCTGACCTAAAGTCGAATGCCAGAGCCAAAAAAAAAAGGCGGCTTTCGATACACCCCTTTTCATTATACCAGCGTAATAATATCGGCTTCATATAAAGTGCTCATAATGCCAGTGGTGAGATCCTCAATCTTCCAATCGAATCTACATTAGCTACCAACTAATTCCGACAAGAATCTTAATCAAAGAGTAAGCCATACCTCATAGCGGTGTCTATGGGTGACACCGGTATCTTCAATGACTTCCCTGACGATGCCGGTGTGGTCGTGCAATTCTGAAATAGGTTGATCAGGGACATTGAACAAAGTGCATTCGACATTTCGCAATATCGTCACTTACCGCCAGCAGGTCTGAAGCGAACACGCTGTCCAGCGACGTAAGTGGCCATTACTATGGATTAACTTGTTCGATTTTGTCGAGGTATGGATGGATACTGTAAATTTTTAAGTCAAAGCTGTTGATAGTTCTCAGTTGTCTTGAGAATCTGGGAGACTAATCGAGCGTGCTTTTATAACCTGTGAAGGCGGTATTGCATCATGTTTCTGTTGGCAATGGAGTTGCCACTGATCAATATGTTACGGATGTTGCTCCCGGGCCTATAATCTAGCCATTTGAAAGAAGACTTCCGCATTATTCGCTGATTTGCCATCGAGACAGCAAATTTTTTTGCTGCCAATTCCCAACTCTACCGAAAGGATATGTCTGACGGAGACGGAAGAGCTGTAGATATTGGGTGGCACCTAGAGATCGGAAAGTTGTCCCGGCCACGAATCAAAATCCCGTTTTATCAACCAAGGAACTAAACGACTCCCACTGGTCTAGTCTGTCAAGCCTTAAGTTGCTAAGACTGTATCTGTCCTGGCTTACCCAGTCCTACTTGGACTTCACAGTCTTGCTGGAATCCCCAGTCCTGTCAGACGAGGCCGGTATCAATCACTATTCATCTGAATATGGGACAGCCATTTAGTATGTATGTTTGCTGGGTAATGCGGAAACAAATCAGATGCTACTAAAATATGTTAATATGAGACGACGGTAAAACTCAGATCGGCCATTCGCATCTGGTCACCCCTGCGACCTGCATCTGAGGACGAAGGAAAACTCCCAATACTATCCCTGAGTGACAATGACAAGAGTCAAATCGGCAAACACATCAACGTTACTGCTATCTAGGCTTTAAAATTTATAAAGCAATTGCAGAAATTACCTAAATCGTACCTGTCTAGTAATTATGTAATTCATAAGACGCCAGTCGGCATAGGATCGAATGTTTTCTGGAAGACACGCGGCCAGCTTTAGATATGTATCTACGGCTATAAAAGTGCAGTGGCTTCTATAATGGTACTGTTAGGTATCTCAACGGTAATAAGAAGGGAAGTAAGCTACTATACATCTGTTCATGAAACCCCAAACTAACTTGATTGATCTGGTGGTGACACCAGGATATTTCTTTCCTTGAATCTGGCATTGAGTCATCCGAGCGGTATCTCACGATTAACAATCATCTAGTATGAGTGCAACACTAGTAAGATATCCACGGCAACCTACTTTTAGGCTGATACTTCTGAGGAACTCTGTATAGAACCCAGTCAATAGGAGCAACATGCAGATAATGCAAAAGAAGGGACATTGGTGATGGAGCTAGTCAATTACTTTTAGTGTGGAACCCGCTGAAACTGACTTTATCAAAGGCACGGCGCGGATCCACGGCGCTACAAGTGATGGACCGACAAACAGGTTGGCTCAACAATTCGTCATCCCATCTCAGCTGCACCGGCACCGGCTGACCGGTTGGGTCTCATGGGAGCCGTTGCTGCTAGGCGTCATCTGGGCCATTGAAGTCTAAAGTGCCTTATCGGCAAAGGCAAAGGCAAGCAGTAGCAGCGTCACCACAGAGGGTAAACTCTCATCGTCACCCATGATGTTCGAATATCTATACGTGGGTTAGTGGAGGCTCAATCGATCGAATTGTGGAACACTTATACAGACTTCTCTGGATCCCTATTGTTTTTCACATGTCTCGGGTCAGACAAGAGTCAAGTTTTCCGGCTTGATGTGCATACGTGTGACAAGGATCTCGAGAAAGCTATTCATAAACAGATGTCGTAGCTTCGTCGTGGTGATTTTCATCTGAGGCCTTCTAGAGCCCGCTCCGACCTGCGAAGATAGTAAGATGGTGGAAAGTTCCTCAGCCCTCACTATCTGTGACTGGTGACAAGTCAAAGTCGAGTCTGTAGGAAGTGGGGTGCGTGGAAAGGGACATAGTGGATATTAGACCCTATTACGCGACTCTTCGGTGTCGTGTTAAGACGCCTGGATAATGGTTGGGCTCTAAGCTGCAAATATGCCGTATTAGAGTTACCGAGCGATTAGTGAGCGCTTAAAGCGCTGAGAGCGTGCTCGGAGAGCAGGAGTACACGCTTATATTACTCATTATCGATATATTAGCTCTACGAATATCCATGACTCTAGTACCTATGCTCTCACACTATCAGATATCAATCTCCAAGATGAGCAAGTGTCCTACGAGGGTGTAATCCTTTGGGCATGTGAGAACATTTCCGAGGAAGGATAAAGGACTTTTGGAGTACTTCAACGATCAGACAGGAGCCGCTTGGACGCTGGAAGCTTTGAATGCTGAGGTTAATTGCTCTTCTAACATCTCCAACACGAAAGCTAATATTTGGTCTATCTTCTCGTATGACATACACAAAGGTTTCGACATATGGACTTTTTCACTTCTTGATTTTCGAAAGTCTTGTCGAACCACATCAATCTGGGTTAAGGATTTGCCAGAGAGGTCATTGCATTGTATCAAGGCGTGAGGTCGTCGTGGTTCCCCTGTTTGGGTAAGCCCCGCTTTCTACAAACCCTAGATACTAGCCTTAAACTGCCTAGCGGTGCCTGTGTCGACCCGCTCTTTGTCTGATTTTGGAATCCCTGTGTACTTACTACTATGTAGATACTGGCAATACCTGCTCCGATGCCTTTTTACACGGTTTATTGATGGTTAATATAAGAATGAAAAGAGATAAAACGAATCATATTTCTACGCTCCTACGCGGATATTATTTGCAATCAGTAAGAATCGTCATGTAGACCATAAAAGATGGACCACTATATCCACCTCAGAAAGGTTCCAAGAAAAGATATCGCGGTGAGTAGTTGGTCAAAAAGGGTTTATCTTCTTTGCGTCAAAATAGGCCGTTACCGTGGAGCTTGTAATTCCGATCGAAACCGGACGGTAATGGCCAGAGTGTGGCAAAGGTTGTTCTTTTCTTCGTCCTTTCGGAGGAAGATTCAACACCAGGAAAAGGGGGAAGCAAGAAAACGAAGCAAATTGAAGCAGGAAAAAAACAAATTTCAAGCAGAAAGGTCGTGACTCATTAGAATTCTTGTTTGTGGTATCAAATCGTCATCAATTCTCGTATCTAACACGCCTCAACTCGCATTTTCGAGTGAGTTTGGTGCAAAAACTTTTTCTTGAAATTTTGACAACAATCGCTTACTCCTCAGGAACTGAAATCCAATGTTAGCAATTGATTACTTGAATTGGAGGGTTTGCACAAGAAAAACATACTGTCAATCTCGCCAGACTTGACATCATCGCTAACATCCTTGGGGCTGCGTCCATCAACCTGGCATCCACTATACACCAAAAATTAGCTTCTGAATACATTGCAACGGAGATTGAGGCTTCACGAACACAGAAAATGCCGTTCCAAGTATCTCCAAAACGCTGCCACGTAGTTCCTTAGCAAGAGAACGGGAACGCATGGTGCGAGCGATCTCGATGATCTCGTCGAGGGGGATGGACTTGGAGTGCTTGATGTTCTTCTCCTTCTTGCGGTCACGGGGGGGCTCCTTGAGGGCACGGATGACGAGGGAAGAGGCGGAAGGAACAACAGAGACCGCGGCTTGACGGTTCTGGATGGTGAGCTTGACGGTGACACGGAGACCTTTCTGTCAATCGCAACAATTGCGCGTTAGTGACTCGGTATTCTCGATCAATGACGTGTTCACGGAAATGGAGCTGCTAACCCAGTCACCGGTAGCCTTGGCAATATCTTCACCTGTTCAGATAATTAGCAACATGAAACCCCCTTTTCAATGGACAACACCAGCAGAGAATTCCTTACCAATCTTCTTAGGCGACAAACCCAAAGGACCGACCTTGGGGGCAAGTGCAGACTGAGCACCAACCTCACCACCGGTGGCACGGAGGTGGATAATCTTCACCTCATTGGGATCGAATTTGGGAGCTATTCAGAGAGAAAAAAAAATCTCACGTTAGCAATCGCCTGGCATAGAATGCCGCACCAAGGAGATGATACTTACGCATGGCGAAGGCGTAAGGTAGTCTATCGTCCTCGGGGAGAAAGAGAGAGAAGGAAGTGAATGGTGCTTGTAGGAGAGGCTCGCAAGCTTGAGATTCTTTAGAAAACTTCGCGGGTCGATGGGGAATTTATTGGAGGGAAATGTTGTGTGCTAGCCGAAGCACGTGACCGGGTCGAGGAATTGGCGAGGCTAATCTCAAGACGTTTAGATCGGAATCCACTATTTAACATTGCTTAGATAATCAGTTATCTGCTAACTAACTAACGTAATTTACCAGCGAACCAGCCACTTTCAATACACCTATGTTCATACCCTCATTACTCAACCACCAGTGGGAATCTTGATTCACGATGCATATATTGGTATTAGGTCACTTAATATACTAAGAATACTCAATTTGAAATAGTGTAAAATAGTAATTATCTATAATACAGCTGGTAATTAGTGTAATTAAACAAATATAAGTTGTTATTAGATATAAATGCTTAAATCCTCATATACTTTGTTAGTAGGGTAGTTGGTATATATCAAAGACGTACACATTAAATGAAGTAGAGACAAGTCCATTGTGTAGAGTAATGAGGGTACGAACATAGGCCATTTTGTTATGTGTATTGAAGGTGGCCGGTTCGTTGGTGAGTTACGTTAGAATGCTACGTTGAGATATTGCATATGAACCATTTCTACTCTTATTTGCGAATAGTTCGTCTACCTGCGAAGGCTTAGGTTTAGGTTCAAGAACAAGATATTTATCAATCGACTGTATCGTAAAGCAAATGACGGGTGAAAAAGAGCCGCTAAAGGTACACACAGCCTCACAAATTCATCGCAACTCACAACCGGTATTTGTAGGGCTTCACCATTACTCCGTGTTTAGTTGGTGCCCGAGACAGCAAGTCTAGTCTTTTGTCAGTACCTTACCTATGACAGAAGAGGAGGGGTCGACTTACTTCATCAAATGCTCCATGAAAGTCTGTAACGACACATCGTCCGTGAAGATGGTTTGTGCCGTCACACCGCCACCGTATCCCCCAGTAGAGTGAGTTGTCGAGGGATTCAGCTTTGACAACAGGAAACGAGCTTGTGAGCCACCGGCATCACAGATAATGAATCGGGGGAGTGGGAAACGGTCCGCAATTAGTTCCTAGATTCACAGGTTAACACTTTCCGGGAGTGATGGGGATGGCTGTACTTACTCTAGCATCCTCCTTTGGTTGTTCCAAAATGGCCTTGAAGTTTTCATAGCCTTCTTGGTCCTGGTAGCCAGCTTTCCTCCACTCTGCCATAGTCTCTCCGTGGAAAATAAGAAGGTGGAAGAAGGTATCGAGGAGGAGAATGTGAGTGGGTTGAATGGAGGCAGAGTCAAGCAAGACAGGTTGGCTACCCTCCTGCTCCAAAGAGTATGAATCTAGAGTCGGCTGGATCATAATCAAAGAATTGCCAGTGTCTTCATGGTTCAAGACATGTCGGTAGAAAGCCGTTTCATCAGGAGAGTTGTTGAAAACTTGCAAGAATTGACTTCGGCGAAGATGGAACATGAACTGCGGGTAGAGGGTGAAGTTCTTTTCGAGTCGGAACGAGGTTGGGTCGTCCTTTCTGTAATCAGCGAAGCGTGAGCATAGCCGAATCAACATGCGATCGACCCATCGAAGCACATCTGGACCGTCATCAACCTCGGCCTTGAAGACAGCAATACGAGACATGAGGACTGCAGCAGCTTCTTGGTCGAAAGACTGAGCAAGTGCTGGATCACCGGCCGGGCCACTGAGGTTCCTGGCAATAGTCGTTACGCGAAGGTGGAATTGACCCGAAGAGTGTTGGTAATATGTGAGGAATTGCATCATGCCACGTTGAGGGCCTTGTTGCATTGGTGCTGGTCCGCCTTGGTTCGCAATTTCGAAATAAATGCCGTAGCTGGCAGCAGGATCAATACCGCACATCTTCCATGCACAAGTGTTACCGATACCACACTCAGTCTCTCCGACGCTGCTCGATTTCTTGTTCAAGGAAATAGCGTGACCAATAAGACCTGTGACTTTGAGTTCTTTTGTAGTAAGAACCTCCAGGGATGCGTTGAATCCCATGAGCAGATTGTCGTTCTCATCTTTATCGAAAACTCGGACAAATGATTGTTTGAATTGGGAGGATGTGAAGCTGTCGGTCAGCAGTATATGACCGCCAGTGTGGTTGGCCATGTTCTTCATCTCCAACATGCCCACTTGATCGAGACATCCAGCAAAAAGGTCAATTACGTGACCATTGTGTGCGGCGCGCTTGGCAAGGTTGTCATAGAACTAAACTTTTATTAGAATATACCATGGAGCTGTAGCGTACAGAGCATACCTTGACTGCCTTCTTGAAATATTTGATATTGTCTCTGTCAATGTCGTGATGAGATCGGATAGGCTCCTTCAGCTCTGGACCGACGACAATACCAGGGCCTTCGGTTGCTGGGCCACTTGCAAAGACCATAATACGCCCACCTGCATTCTGGAAAGACGTTTCCAACAATCCAACTGCAACGCTGACGGCAACACCGGTACATCTCAAAGCACGCTTATCATTCGCAACTGGCCAAGGGTCACGCTGCAATTGCTCAAGAATGTTGGTAATCTGGAACTCGGCCTGCTGTACGGGGAGGAGGAATCGAGCCGCAGGACCCATGGGAGGAGGGGGCATGCGACCAGGCTGCTGAGGAACAGCAGGACGGGCACCAGCATTGAGCAATCCAAGCATCTCTTGCACCTTTTTGGCGGCGTAGTCCTTGCTTCCGCGGAAGACATAAGATTTGGCGCACTCTCCGTAACCGAGTTCATGAATTTGCGCCTGCTCGTCCGTTAGATAACCCTCATACTAAAGTCTAGGTGGGGCGGTTCCATACCATGGTGCCGTATGTGATCAAACCAACAAGCGCATTAGGCGGGAGGAGAGACAAGCTCATGATAAGAGAGTCCTTGAGAGCCTGAAGACCGTCATCTTCCTGGCAGGTGTCTACAACGTACACGAAAATCGGCGGAGCAGGGGCAGGACGGGCCAATCGGTACTCGATCGTGGTGCTCTGGGGATGAAGCTCGGGAGGAATAGCATTCTCTGTAATGTCTTTGTAGTGTGGTGGAAGGGGGTTGCGCATCAAACAGAATGGGCAAATCCAGATTCGAGCTCGGATGTCGACATTGCTATTCGCGCGCACATGTTAGTATTATGATTGCGTTGTGAGTTCCGAAATCTCAACATACGCATAAGGGTTGAGAACCGCTTTGCAAGGAGCTTTGCAAGTTACCGGTTCGTATTGCAATAACGGGGTGTCGGTCTTTTCTTTGAGAGGCGTGTACACTGCTCCGATAGGGACAACTAAGCGGGATGCCTCCTGCATGGAACAGTCAACCACCACCTTCAATTATAGACAAATCCAACTTCCACTAACCATGCGCGAGCTCGGAAAGGTATTCCAGCTAAGTCTGACACCATCACGATCCTCGACATCGCTCCACTGGTCCTTCAACGCCTCGTAATCCATCTTGACCTTCTAAGAGCGGGAGCAACAAACAACCAGAACCGTGCGGACACAGGGAGGAATTGGGAGTCAACAATAAGAAGAAGGAGTGCCTGAAGCACTTAAAAGCTGCGAGAAATAAATATGGACGTGGTTTTTTTCAAAGCATAATCGATGCCTGCGATAGGCAACGCCGTAGCCGGTTTGATATGTGAGACTGGTGCTTCGATCAACCGGAGGGGTGTGGGCTCATGTTGTGGGCGCTCCATGAAGCCAGGTTGCAGCATTCATGGTGGCTACCGTCCGCCGCAGTGGTTAAGTCCCCACACCATACCGCATAAATGACCTCGGAAGCTTTTTTTCTCTCCTCTTCTCTTCTTCTTCTCTTCTTCAAAACACCGCCGACACATAATTCACATTACTGTTGACAGCCTCATGCACTTTTATTTGCGAGGTTGTTTTCGCGTCGAGCGTAGACGAATATAACCCATGGCTGGGCACCTGGCTTGGAAAGGTCATTCTGATCCTTTTTGATGATTTGGGAATCAGCAGAGGTTACATCTCGATTACCACAATACGTACTTATTTCTATATGTCAAGGATAGTCACATTATTTCGTTATCACAATCAAAACTCGAATATCCACTGTTTGGTCCCAGACAACGCGTATCAATAAACTGTCCTGCCTGTTGAATCCCTTAACGCCGCGTTCCCATGCTATTACATACGAAGGTCTCCTCGTCAAGCACTCTCCTTAGATGGCTTCCCCGAGGTCTTGAGAAGATAGCTGCGCTTGAAATACGTGTTGGGATGGACGATTGTATCCAAATCAGTCTGACTCCACGAGCCATCCTCTTTCACCCTCTTGATGTCTGCCTTGTGCGTCCACTCGAACACTCGGTTGCAAGCGATGTGAAATTTCTGTTTTTCCACATCTTCTCGCACACCGCGTAAAAGGTCTTTGTCGTGGACACCGGTCGATTGAAGCAAGGCGGTAAGGTTGTCAACAGAAAAATGTCGGTATGGGCATCCATGGGTTTGCCCGGTGCTGGGAGCGCTTTCCGACAGAATTCTCTGGCATGAGTATGGTGGATAGCCGCGACCACGACGATTGGCGTCACCTCCGACGTCTCCGTAGCTGTGACGAACGTTGTATTTATATTTCGAGTTGAACTCGTCATCGGAGAATCCTTTGAATGACTGGCGCCAGAAGAGTATAGCCTCGTCGAGACTGAGACCGATGCCCTTGAGGAAGAGCGTATACTGCAGACGACCGAAGTGTTTCAAGTGGTTGTTCTTCCGTAGTGTCATGTGCAGGCTTCGCATACAAAGGGGGAAATGTTGCGATAGATGATCAATAGAAGCTGCGGTGATTGGAGCACCGTCAACAACGCCTTCGCCCTCGGAGTAAACGGATTCGGCGCTTCCAAAGTTTTTGGAGAGATGATTCAGGATGGGAGTAAGACGATCGTCCTCGTCCAGACGGGGTAACGCGCGGCTTGTCAACTAGATTTTATTTAGCATGAAATTTGACGACCATTCAATTCGGTACGTACCTCCATAGCCTTCTCTAACCGTGCAGTAAAGTCTGCAATAATCATACTCAATTGCTCTCTCTGAGGAACGTAGGCCTTCCCCTTTCGGATAAAAACGGCTCGGCGTTCAATCAGTTCAGGCACCCTCTCCCAGTCAACCTTGAACCAAGATTCATCGTCAGCGCGCCGTAAGCCGGGTGTAGATGTAACCAGTTGTTCGGCGAATTCGGATCTCTCTTCTTCGCTCACAGATTCCCAGTTCAAATTGAGGCTCTCAATGAATGAGCGTCGTTCCTTGCTGTCATCTTTCTGGAAGCGAAACTTGAATAACATCGTCTCCGCGCGGACGAATCGGTGACGCAGTTCTTCGGTTGCAGAAAAAGCGAGTCGTAGGATAAAGTGCGAGTAGTGGTCCTTTTGTCGCTCAATTTTCAGTTGCTGGCTGACGACGCCGCCGAACGCTGAAGAGTTCGACGACAAATTGAGATATTTCTTTAGGACAGGCGCGATATGTGCTTCTGTTTCTTGGGGAGTTTTGTTGCGATAGGAACAAGCTTCGATTTCGGCCAGCACTATTGAACGAACGATTAGTCGATGTGATCTTTCTCATAACGACGTGGAGAAGCGCAAAAGTACCTTTTAATCTGTCAATAGCCCATTGCTCAAACTCCTCGAGCGTGATTTCCGAGGTTGGAGGCACATCGTAAAAGTTGAGACGATGGGGATAGTCCTGTTGCTTGAATGAAGGTGCTGCAAACTGCTGTTTTTTGTGGTTGAGAACAGCCCGTCGTTTAGGGTCAATTCTGCCGGATTCTTGTCGCATCATGGTGTGTGTCAATCAGTACGCCAAGTATGAAGTCTTCAGACAGCGTTGACGGCGTCAGTATGTTGTATGTTGAATGAGCACTATGGAACAAACGCGACAACGACGCCTCGACGCGTCTCGCCAGAACGGGTAGTATTGTTAGACCAGCCAATCACAGTCATTTTCTGTGCTTTACTAGCTCATGTAAGGAGCCGAGAAGCACTAGTCCAGAGGCAGTTAGTTCACTCTGGGGAACAGAGTCACGAGACCACGCTCGGAGTTTACGGCGAGCTTGCTTCATGGTGTTGTCTGAGCTTTGGAGAACAAACGAATAGAACAATAAGATTGTAGAGATAAAAGCAAACCCTTACTACTCGCCAGTGAAGACGCAGACTTGGTTTACTCCCAGCTGTTGAATACGTCCGTATCATTTACTCGCTCGGCGCCGAAGCCTTCTTTGACAGCATCAGCGCAACAATAATTCATCAACAGATATATCTCTGCTCACCGAGAGGCCCAAACGGAGAAGAACGGTCAAGCCGCGGGCGACGATTAGATTAGCCGTCCATGTTCCATAATCAACATTGAAGCTACATAATTTATATTTATTCGCGACATCACCCTCCAATTCCTCTTCTGACAAAAGACTATTTTCGCATCCATATCCAAGCGCGCAACACGATTACGTCGATTGACGTCTTCACATGTTTGTTGTCTCTTCTCCGAATCCGTCCGTGTTGTCCAGAATTTCGCATGTGCCAACCGCTTGTCGTACGGTGAGGTAAACGGCCATTGATAATCGCCTACTTCTCTGAGAGAAATCGTCACTTGGTACGCTGCTCGAAGCGCAACCCTACAAGTATTCATCATTTAGCATTGCGTCTTGGTAATTCTGATGACGTCCGCAAAGCGACTCAAAAAAGCTGCTCGAATCATTCTCATCGGAGCTCCCGGTGTTGGAAAAGGTACACAAACAGAGCGACTACTTGCGCGATTTCCACAGTTGGCTGCTATCAGCTCGGGGGACTTGTTACGAGAGAATGTCAGAAAGAAGACTGCGCTAGGTGTGTGATACCCCTCTCGTTCCTTGATAACGTTGGACTGACGAAAGTGAAACGATAGGCCTCCAAGCCGAAGCGCTCATACAAGCTGGAAATCTTGTCCCCGACGCCGTCATGCTCGATCTCATCTGCTCAGAACTAGTCACAAAAGGATGGCTGAAGCCCTCCGAACCTATATCAACACGTCAACCATCACCGGCGTCTTCCTCCACGACAGCTTCCCCATCTTATAACCAGCACAAACAACCACCACCATCGATAGCACCATCGGCCTCATTCATCCTAGACGGTTTCCCACGAACCGCCATGCAAGCCACAAGCCTTGACCGAATCCTACCTATAAACTTCGTCGTGCACCTCTTCACACCCCCCTCGGTCATAATATCCCGAATAACGAAACGCTGGGTCCACGCGCCCTCCGGCCGAGTTTACAATACAGAGTTCAATCCTCCCCAAGTCGAGGGCAAGGATGACGTTACGGGCGAACCACTGACGCAAAGAGCGGATGATTCGATAGATACATGGAAGCAACGATTAAAGAAATTTGACGAGTCTAGTAAAGCGCTTATTGAGCATTATGAGAAGCAGGGTTCGCTGTGGAGGGTCGAAGGGGATTCAAGTGATGAGATTAGTCCGAAGTTGTTTGCGGAGATTGAGAGGAGGTTTGCTTAACCTTCTTGTTCGTGTGGTTGATTGTAAATATATATATGAACGATGGTCATGGATATCAGAAATCGACGTTATGGAATCAGCAATCTTATTTGAATATGTCTCATACGTAGGTTTACTTTGAAGGGCAAATGAATCCAAGGATATCTTTAATCTAATGCTTACATATTCTACCATAATCATTCACGTCATAATCAACATCAAGGGTATATGTTATTTACCATCCTTGGAGCCAAAGGGCCAGACCTTCCTCAATAACGAGGATACCAATCCAGGACTCTTCTCCGCTTTAGACGACGACGGTGACTGCTCTGCTGCCGACGCGTCCAGTGACTGTATTCTCGTCTTATATTCTCTCGGACTCTCAAAATTCACACCATCTTTCCTCCAAAAATCCTTCCATAACCCTTGCCTTCGACTCTTGGCCAAAGTCTCTGCTTCACGATACTTGCGTTCATTCTCAGTACCGCCAAATTCGACTCCGGATTTAGCTTCGTACACCGTCGCCAATCCGCGTCTCAACATTTCGTAGGAAACGTCCCGTCGTCGCAAGGGTGGAAAATCTAACCAACGGCGCACGTAGACTGTTGCAATGACACGTTTGTATTGATCGGGCCGATGCACGTAGGCGCGAACTCGCCGGTTCATGAGGTAGGATGTAAGCCACATGTGCGCTTCCTGGGAATATGGCTGAGCTGGACGACCGAAATGAGCTAATTCTGGCGCATCGACCCCTGCAAGACGGATGTGAACCTATCTCACGTCAGTAACCAGAAAGTCATATCCGTTGCGGCCTAGGTAAAGAACCTACAGTTTGATCTTTCAACTCCTTCCTAACAGTCGGCACCTTCATCCATGGCAACCAGCCCCATCCAACCAGTCGACCACCGGGCGTGTGATAAATTCTGAAATTATCGCCATCGCCTACACTTGTAACGCGTCCCAAAAGTGATCTCGACCGAAAGTAAGAGGATGTGATATCCGTCGCTTCGGGGAAGCGGCGCAGGTACCGGCGTTGAACGTAGACAACAAACAATATTCCGCCCGTCAACAGGGCTGTTGGGACGAGGTTGCGGGGTTCTGTGAATTGACTCCAGTCAAATGCGTTGAGGCTTGAGTTCCAGTCTGTGCTGTTGGATTTGGAGGTTGAAGAAGACGAAGAGCGCGATGTCAACAGTGGGGGATGGATTGATTGTTGTTTTTCTTCTTCTTCTCGATGCCTGTTAGGTGGTTGCGAGTCATTGGGTTTGTTGTTGTCTGGATCTGACTTGGATCCAGATGACCCGATTGACCACCATCCCATTCCAGACTTCAGGCTACGGGGCAGTTGACTGGTAATTGTGAAGTTGTGAGTAAAGTCATGGGAAGCTGTCGTTGCACAGGACGACCACCCGGAGATATCAGCGGTTAAGCTCGGTCGCAGTCTTGGCACCCGGTGCGAGGGCTATTACATAGTAGGGTAGGGTTGCCATAGTCCTCCAAACACCCTCGGTTAGATTATTATTCGAGTGGTGATCCCTGGCAAAAGACTTGTCTAATATTCTCGATAGAATGATCTCTATTCTATGGGGAAAAGACTATTTACATCTCGACCCTAAACGGAAGAAACAGCAGGCTCGGATAATATACGTTACAGCGAAAGCCGCATATAAACTCTACGAAAGTAAGAATGCGAAACGAAATTCAGAACCACCCCAAAGAAAAAGCACATCATTTAAGCGTAACGGGAAGGCTCGTCTTAGCGGTCGTGGCGGCCTTCTCTGCATACTTCTTTAGCTTCTCTTGCTTGAGCTTGCGAAGAGAAGCAAAAAGTAGAATAAAGGCAAGTTCCATTCTATACAATCGTCAGAATACAGGGTATATCCCGAGTTCGGAGGATCTGCTTACCGTTCTTTGGTCATCATGAGCAATCCTTGGACCAAAAGACCCTTCGTAATCTGAGGGCCAATGCCTTTGAACAAGCTCAATGGACCCTCGTGTTCGATGATATATTGCATGACTTCAATGAAACCCTTAAATGGCTTTCCCTGGCGACCTGGTGGAGGCTTCGATTGCAGACCAACCTTGGCCACAATCAATGGCTGAGTAAGTATTGTTGCAAGTGCCTTGGACATCGCTCCGAGAACTAAAAGTTTTATTAGCGTTCTGTTTCGTCTCCGGTCCATAGAAGGGTTTAATCTCACCGAATGCTTCCCACGGACGCAGATTGTTCTTTCCTGGAAACAAAATCTCTTTTAATCTTTGGTATGCGCCGTATGTGATGGCGGGATTGACAACCAAGACCAAGCTAGCTTTCAAACCTCTCCACAGCCCGGTCCAGCCATCCTCGCCGTCAATAACCTCGCGAGCAGTTTCGAGTAATCCCTTCTTGTCTTCCTTTGATTGCGTCTGTTGGCGAGTCGTCACAACCGATACAGGTATGGTGAAAACCTGTGCAATGGCGCCAGCTATGGCACCGAGCGATAACTCAACTGCTGTTCCGGGAGTATTTGAACCTCGACCCGAAGCAATATATGCAGCACGAACGACTGAATACCAGTAGAAGTACGCAAAGTTGGTGGATGCGACTCCGATCAGGGCGCCATTGATACCGTTGTATAGGCCCGTCAGTCCTTCATCCTTGAAGATTTTGTTGATTGCGTCCAACGTAGATTCATAGTGGGGGGTAGCTTCGAGGTCGGTGCTCGTCTCTTTTCGACTCTTGACTTGAACCTGGATCTTGGTTTTAACACTAGATAGGGCTATGTATTAGACATTGAGGAGGTAGAGAGGACCAGCTGGGAATACCTCTTACATGTCAAGGGGATATACGAGCGCATTGGCGAGCACAGCACCAGTTGCACCTGCAATGGCGCTTTCCCATGGGGAGAGTTTCGATTGTCCAGCCATGGATTGTATGTGAAAAGTATGAATACGGATAAAAAGGAGACGTAAAACTGAGTCTTGTTACCGGCAGCACAGAGAAGTGCTCTGCATGAAGTTATTTATAGCCGGCGGTCGTTAGACGGTGACCACAACCGAGCACTGTACACGAACAACAAGACAAGACTCGAGATTCAATCAGCACGTAGTCTGTTCGTTCCTTCCCAGAAGGAGATCAGATAAGTGCTCCGCGGGTCATTGCATATAAGAGATACAGCAAGACTCGAGCCTCGAAACAAAGAATCACATCCGGGACGAGACATAGACCTTGACCGAGAGCGAGCCGAGGCAAAGCTCCCCTACTGCCGCATGCCGTTCCGTCGGAGCATGTTTGCGCTAATTCATATACGGTAAGTACCGGGTTTATCGATAAGATCCTGACTCGGCTTAGTCTGATGTCACGTGCGCGGCATCATCCGTTGGCCTGAGTGTTCTCTTCCCGACTTCATCTCTCAGACCGTTCAGATTCGATCAGCAGAACAGCCACTGCTTGCTTTCTTTTATCTGTTCAGTGCCAACGATGGAGCCTGATATGCCTGGATGCGACTGTGTGCTAGCTCATGCTGGTACCGTAGAGGTAGCTGGACTAGGTGGATAACGTCATTGTCTACGGCAGTTCATTCTCTGGATCAGAATCTTGTTACGTTGAGTGCATAAAGATCTGATTTTTCACCTGTTTTTATTCATTTTTGCTCCAGAGAAGTAGACCTCGATACTCCAGCACAGCGCATGACAACATGACTCCCACGAGCGCTCCGATGCACAGTCAGAACGGCTTGATTCAACTTGATGGAACTTGCCCGACCTGTAGCTGGTCCTCCTCGATTTTTGACTCCTGAAGATTTTGAAATCGCGCTCAGGCATGGCGCTGATTTTACTTCTGTCGATTTGTATTCGACCTACAAAATACTGCAGATTGAACCAAAATATGAGTGGAACCCTCCTAAAGTATCAGACAGTGACATTGCACCAGAATTTGGTGTGTAACGAACTGTGAAGAAGAACCTAGAGGCGTTATTGTCTACGATGTACAGTATGTATATCCCGAACTCATCGGTACTCGTGGATCGCGCTTTCTGTCCTGTGCATTAAGATCTAGAATCCTAGATGCAATCAAATGCAACGTTCCGATGAGGCCGAATGACATAAAGTATAGTGCTAACTCATTTACCAATTGGAAGCATGTCTGGGGTAAACTCTCTTTCTTAGATTGGTCAATATGCATCAAGAGATCCATATGTCATCTCTTCCATCAGAAATATGATGAAATGATAAAGGCTAATAAAAGCCTCAGCAAATCTAGATCATTGAACATCTGAGTCTTGTGATATTAGAAGTTTTATTCAGCATCAATTCGTTTGCAGCGAATGGCCATCAGCTTCTCGAATGCGTTAGTATACGAGAGAGAAGGGACCCCATTCATGCCTAGACAACCAAGCTTAACAGGAATAAGATTAAGGGCTAGCTTAAATAAGACATTCTGTGCGGAGTGTCGGACCGTCTGAATCGGCCACATGACCCTTGTATATCCCCTAAGAGAGTAAACCTCCATTTATCCGGGGCACATTGTTGCATCACCAGTCCCTGTTTAGCCTGGCATACCCCGACTTGTTCTACGGTCTACCGGCATGAAAAACGCGGGGAGATCGACAGGGGCAGGGGTTATTGTTTACAACTGCTTCATTCGTCAGGATCGGGTATCGATTCAGCTGTAGACGGAGTAGCTCTGCTTCTTCACGGCTAAATCCGTTTCAGTGGACATGATCCGGATGTCTACTTATAACCTCAAACTTATAATTCAGATAAATATGTGCTGTTGTCGGACCAAAGGAGGATGCTCATGTTGATTTCTTCGAGATTATCAACTGTTTCGTGAAGAAGCTTCCTAGCTGTCTAGACTTTATCCGGGTATAGAGCGAGAAAGAAATTTCATTTATGAATGAGCTCACCGACTGTTCTGATAAACCTATTTCTCCTTGAACAACAAGATGAATCTTCTTTTCGAGCTTCATAACATATTTCATTGTAGCAACCATGCTTTCTCGAGCCTTGACACTATCCGCCCTTGTGGGAGGAGTGCTCTCCATCCCCATTGAAAAGCGCGCGTGCCCTAACATCCACGTATTCGGTGCACGAGAAACAGCCGCTTCTCCGGGCTACGGTTCCTCCATCACGGTCGTGGATGATGTGTTGAACACCTATTCAAGCTCTACTGCAGAACCCATTAGTTACCCTGCATGCGGTGGCCAGTCTTCATGCGGCAGCATCAGCTATTCAAGCTCGGTTGCGCAAGGCATCGCGGCCGTCGCATCTGCCGTAAACTCCTTCAACTCACAGTGCCCCAGTAGCGAAATCATATTGGTCGGATATTCTCAGGGTGGTGAGATTATGGACGTGGTCCTGCGCGGCGGTGGAGACCCCAATCAGGGCTACACCAACACGGCCGTTCAGTTGTCGCCATCTGCTTTATCCATGGTGAAAGCAGCGATTTTCATGGGTGACCCCTTGTTCAGAGCAGGCTTGTCGTATGAAGTTGGAACTTGCGCTGCCGGCGGTGTAAGATCCTTCGATTTCCCATTTCTCAATTCTAGTTAAATCTGACAAACCAACGCGACTTCTAGTTTGACGAACGCCCAGCAGGATTCAGCTGCCCTTCGGCTAGTCTGATACAGTCCTACTGCGATGCCTCAGATCCTTATTGTTGCAACGGCAGCAACGCGGCAACCCATCAGGGTTACGGAGCAGAATACGGCAATCAGGCTTTGTCTTTCATCAAGGGTAAACTTTCTTGTAGCATCTCTACTGGTAATACCACCACTGGCACTGGGGGTGGTACCGTTGCAGAATGGGGACAGTGTGGTGGACAGGGCTGGACTGGCGCAACGGCGTGTGTGAGTCCTTATACTTGCACTGCGATCAACGCCTATTACTCGCAATGTCTGTAAGGCAGATATCTGTTCGAAAGAAGGATCCTGCAGTCGAGTGCGTATGCTATGTAGATACCTGTGAGCAGTACTTACAAATTTTCCATCGAGGAGAGCTGCACATGTGACTCCTGGAGGGTCTAGTGCTTCTCCGGCGTGTTTAAAAGTATCGTCGAATATATTTTAGCTATCGGTGTGTCACAATCATCGGTTTGTCCAGTTGAACCTGTACCATGATCCTTGTATTTCAGCCTGATACCTTCCACCTTTTGTTCCCTGCCATCGAGTCAGGAGTAAATTGGAGGTGGGCAACCCAGTGAATATTGTGGCCTAGATATTCTCCGGCATTTGGCTTCTCCATGGTTGATTCTGCGCAAGACCACATAAAGACAGCGGATATCCTCAATGCCATCGAAGCAGGCTATAAGTGGACATCATTTCTACCAGATGTGCAATAATATTTTGTTTGAGAGTCTGTGCTGGGAGGAAATCCGGAGAAACATCATACCCCCTCCACGTCTGCTTAGTCATCATCCTTATCGATAAGCCAAGCCACTTGGATCGTCTAAGCCTCACTCCTTCTTTTCTTCCACTTCATCTGACACTTGCACATCAATCTTTTAACCAGTTCGTTATCAAGGCTAGTGATCAGTGTCTATGCAATTCCTGGATGGTTGGATGCAAAGATTATTCAGGTGGATGTGGTCGTATGTGATACCATGTCAGATCCCACCTCTAAGCACACAGCAAACATCCATCTAGACAGAGCTATAGTACTCCTTCTTCCCTCTTCTACACCCCTTGTAAATAATATAGGCTGATTTATTCAAACAGAAATATGAGCGCCAAGTATCAGGAGCGGAGACCCAGTCTGAGGCGCTGGAAGCTGCAATTGCTGCCGCCGAGAACTACATGTGTGCGCTGAAATTAGCAGACACGCCTCGGGAGAAGCAATTGCTAGACGCAAAATGCAAAGATTGGATCTCACGTGCGGAGAAAATAAAACTCGACAGGTCATGGAAACCAACTGCTCCTGAGGTTGAGAATCGCTCGCTAAAGGAGCCAGTATCGAAGCGCAAGCTTTCGACGAGAGAGGAAATCATCCTCTTGGATAGCGCTAAGCTCAATGGTTTTTTGTTTCCGCCTTGGAAAAGTGACCCCAATCCGCAAGAGTTTGAGTTGAATGGTAATGAAGGGCAATTTGAGTAAGTTGCCGTTCATTGCGTGCACCTTAGCTTTGATTGACTAGGTCGAACAGGGATAAGACTCTCAGGCTCTCTGTACCTCAGAAAGAGGTCTTTAATGGCTGGAAACGCCCAGCTGAGCTCATCGAAGAGCTTGGTCGTGGCAGTGTAAATTCTGATGCACTCAAACGCGCCAAGACCAAAGTCGTAATGGATCTCGTCCAAGACATCACAACAGACTGCTCTGTAATAGCAAGTATCTGCGCAGCAACTGCTCGGTTTGAGCGAGGTCATGGTTGTGTGCGTCATCCATCCATGTTGCTGCTACATAGAACTAATCGATCTTCGTTATAGCTATTTCACAGTGCGATATTCCCATTTGATTACGTCAAGAATATTCCGCGCAATTCAATATCCGGAAAGTACATATTTCGGCTTTACTTCAACGGCTGCTACAGAAAAGTCGTCATCGACGACCGGCTTCCTTCATCCAAAACATCACGCTCTCTGTTCGCATTCGATCGAAATTCGCCGGTATCATTCTGGCCAGCTCTGATTGAGAAGGCGTACTTGAAGCTTCGGGGCGGTTATGATTTTCCAGGTAGCAACTCAGGCACTGATCTGTGGGTACTCACCGGCTGGATCCCGGAGCAAGTCTTCCTTCACCATGAAGATGTAGCGCCAGATCAGTTGTGGAGACGTATATTTGGAGCGTTTCAGTACGGGGATGTCGTCTTGACTCTGGGAACGGGAGAACTAAATTCGCGCGAGGAGCACCTTCAAGGTCTCATTGGTCGACACGACTATGCTGTTCTTGACTTGACTGACAGTGCTGGATACCGCCGGTTACTCATCAAGAACCCGTGGGCAGATTCCAGCTCTAGAACTCCACAAAGCAGTAGTCGCGCTCCTGAACAAAATGCACCGGATGCAAGCTCTAGTCCTCTGCTACCTGGATCGTTCTGGATGGACTACGATCAAATATTCCAAAACTTTGACAACATGTACCTGAACTGGAACCCGGGCCTTTTCACCACTCGCCAAGATATACATTTTACATGGGATTTGTCAAAAACTCATTTCAATTTAACATGCTTTGCAAACAGTCCACAGTTCTCGATATCAACAGTAGCAGGCGGTCCCGTTTGGTTGCTCCTTAGCAAACATTTTCGCACCACAAACTCTACAAAACCAAGTGCTAAGTCGGGGTTTATTAGTATCTACGTATCGAAGAAGGGAGGACAACGAATATTTATCAGCGATGATGCTTTCTACCGTGGGCCATTTGTGGACTCCCCCAACACATTGGCTAAGATTGACATGGAAGCAAATTCTACGTATACGGTTGTGGTAGCCGAGCAGTCATTACCGTTGGTACCCCAAAACTTCACGCTATCCACTTTCTCAAGGAATGAAATCGTACTCAAACCCGCCGAAGACAAGTACTCAGATACCTATCAATTGGAAAGTGAATGGAGCCCTGTTACTGCCGGCGGGAATACAGAGTCTCCCAGATACCCGTCCAATCCACAGCACGTCTTGCAGATATCAGAGACGGCAGATATCTTGATCCTACTAGAGACATCTAAGCCAGACATGGCTGTCCATGCAAAGCTTTTCTGGTCTGATGGCAAGCGAATATCTACCGTGAAGAAACGTGATATTGTCACAGACAGCGGCCATTATCGCCCCGGTTGTGTGGTTGCCGAGACAGAAAAACTACTCCCAGGCTCGTACACACTAGTCTGTTCAACGTTCCTCCCTGACCAGATCGCCAAGTTCACTATCTGGGTATTCTCTACAAAGAAATGCAACATCAAGGCCTTAGCGTCTGAGGCGGCAGGGAGACTGGCCGTCCTATCCGATGTGGGCATCTTGCCTCCAGGAATCGATCGTATTTTCGCGCCCTTGACCGTGCTTCGCCTCACAAGACTCAAGCTGATTGCGCGAAGCCGAAACTCTACTATCGGGACACGCCATGTGACTTCATCTCCTATGCTGTTGACCGTTGAGCTTGGCCAAGGACCGTACAAAGAGGTTCTCGCGTCCTCGGAAAATGGTGAGTATAGTGACGCAGTTTCTGGTATTAGAGTACCCGATTTTGATGCTCGTCCGGAGTATGCGGAGAAGGGAGGGATCTGGATTGTGGTTGAAAGAATTGGAGGCCCAGTTGGACAGGTGACAGACTGCGTTGACGTGGAAGCTCTTGGCGAGGAGCGAGTTGAGATTGGCGAATGGATTATCAGTTAAATATAACTCGATAATAGCTTTCGCAAGCATGTTGTGAAGATGTTCAAAATAATCGATAATCGACATAGTAACATCGTAGTAGTACGTACCATACTTAAAGTGGTCAAGTTCTCCGCACGCAGTTTTTGGGTGGAACGTCATCCGTGGATAAATCCAACCCCACACCAGCTCCTTCCACAACTTACCTTCATCCTGTTACAACTCACAGCCTACCCTTCACGATTGAATGCAACCTCTACACAATGGCGACTACGGTTCCCGACAGCTTAAAGTCCGCGGACATCGTGCGCTTCGTCACTCGAGCAGCGCAAATCGAGCGCGCAAAACCGGTGATTGCATATTGGTGTCGGTGCTCCTCGTTTCTTTCCTGCTGTGACCTTGGCTAACATGCACTCAATAATGGCAGGCAACTACTGGGTTGTTAATCAAATTATATCAAAGGGTCTCCATTCGACCGATGCAGAATCAACACAGTACACGACGGATCTGATGGATAAGTTGGAGCGAGTACGTGCTGGTTTCATTACGAACACGGATCGTCACAGCTATGGCCGAGAGACTGACGTATTGGTTCAAGTTTAAAAACGAAAATCCCGAGAACGACGCTATAACCGATAACGTTGCTGGTCAAGCTTATGTTGAGCAGTTTGGGCTCGAGGTCTTTACGAGAGCTGATAATGCGGTTCGCGCTAACAAGGCTACCAAGTAATCTCCCCGCGCGTTCACATTAAAAGGCACATGTTAACGAATCACTTCTCTAAACAGACAAACCGCCGATACGTTCCTCGCAGCCGCCACTTTCCTTGAACTTTGCCAAATATGGGGCGACGTCGATCCCGACATCACATCCAAGATCAAATTCTCAAAATACCACGCTATTCGAATTGCCAAAGCTATAAAGAATGGGGAGGACCCGAATCTGTCGAATCCCGTTGTCGAGAGCCAGACGCCGGATAGTGAAATTCAGGCTCTGAATCCGGATGATCCCGAGGTGCGAGCTCTCCAGGGCACTGCGGAACGAGAGCGGCAGCCTTCTGTGGAAGAGGTGCCTGATGAAGCAGATCGTGTACAAAGAAGTCTTGCGCAGCAATCAATACTAGATGAATCACTTCATCCGTCGCGATCATCCTCGCTCCCACGTCCACCCGCCACTAATGCTTCCAAAGCTGAAGATCTTCCAGCCGTACCGTCGGCTCCTGAGCTTCCATCTGCGCCGTCAGATCTGTCGCTCCCACAGACCCCCTCCGCTCTGCCCGACACACCAGAGACATTCACTAACCCCTCCGCCGAGTTTCAATCGTTCCCTCCACCTGCAGTTGTGCAGATGTCGAACGCGGCCGATCCCTCTGAACAGCCGCCATTGCCTCCTAGTCTCGCTCAACAGCCATTCATTCCTCGAGCTTCAGCTCCAGCTCCAGCGCGTGCACCCGTAGCTCCAGTAGCAGCTACTCCATCAGCATCTCAAACGTCGCAGTATAATCTCACCGCGGACGATCAAGCCATCACACAAGCGCAGAAACATGCGCGATGGGCGGTCTCTGCGCTAAGTTTTGACGATGTGCCAACGGCTATTAAAGAATTGAAGAGTGCGCTTCGACAATTGGGCGTTGAATGAATGAACGAAGTTAATTGACATTGAATGCTTTTGCTACAATTACGTATACCACTGTCATTTGCAACTGTAAGTAGACAATCATCGACAAGAGAATGCACATGTGAGTGTGAGACCGCGATCCGGTTACGTACTTGTACTAAGAGGAGGGGAAGTGGACGAGCATGATAACGATCGTCAAACTCTGAGATAGTTAGCCTATACAGTCGCAGTAAGACGTATGTGCATACTGCATACGGAAAACTTTTGCGTACTCCGGAGCAAAAAAAGCGTGCGTGAGTGGAGAAGCAGAGAAGTTTCTTGATTCAGGGTTTTATTCGTCGAGAATACCCCTGGTGGCGATCGATCTTTTTTAATGTCCGAGAGACGTCGGGTCAGGGGTTGGTCCTTTTGTTTCGTGTGGGTAGATACAGAATAAGGTTAATTTCCTTTATGCTGCTGTGTACATACATGTAGCATGTACAAAGCAGAAGAAGCATTTGAAGTAAGCATAACTCTCGTCAAAGGACTCGCAGATGAAGTGAGGTTGTGGTGTACGTAGAGAGGCACGTGGTCAAGTAATTTCTGCAGAATTGGCTAGAAGAAATTGTCCCTCTTAGCTGCAGGAATGATCCACAGCGTCATGATCAATAGCACAATAGCACGTACGGAGTACTACGTGTGTACATGTACCTGGAGGGTCACTACATCTGTTTCAACAAAGAATACGTATACATCCAGTCACTGAGTCCTGAATACATGCCCTGTGTGACCAGACAATTACCAAGCACTTGTTGACTCTTTGTCTGCACACCATCTTGGAATCCTTTTTTTTTTTTTTTTTTGGGCCGAATAGTGTGAATACAAGTGGATTCTCGACATTCAGATTCGACAAAACTAACGGACGAACTAGCAGTCATAGTGTCAGCCTCCTTCGGCGTATAATATATTCATCAACCCGCTCAGACCTCCATGCTCTTCTAGCATTCAGATCCATCTTCCAATTTCTACTGCGCCGTCTAGTCTTCTTTCCTGGTTGATATTTCCGTCTTTGATTCTATTTGAAAGGGTTGCTTAGCATGCTTCTTGGTGTCGCAACGTATTGCAACCTAATTTGTTAATTACAGCGCTCCTATTACTGCATGAGCAGCGCACAACAGCAGCCACCGGTGCTCGCTTATTATATCCATTTCTCTGCGAGCGACGCAAGTGCGGACGACAGGCTCGATTCTGAGAGGCTCTTTCCCTTGTGAACATACGAAAATACGAGAATACGGAAATTCATCAGCCGTCAATATGGCCACAGATAAGCCCGCAGTGCTGATTATCGGCGGCCTGGGTATGTTGTACGTCCGAATAGCACTCAGGAAACCTAACTGACTGTCTGGTATGTAGGCTTCGTCGGCCGGCATCTCGCACTCCATATTCACAAAAACGATCTTGCTTCCGAGCTGCGGATTGTGGACAAATTGCTCCCACAACTAGCATGGCTGGCCCCCGAGTTCGAGGAGGCATGCTCCAAAGAACAATTCGTGCAGGCTGATGCCAGCCGCGAGCGTACGCCCTCCCCTTTTTCTTGTCTTGTTTACCAAAAAGGGAAAAAAAAAAGAAAAAAAAACCATCTGACAAGAATAGAATCATACCCCCGAATATTCGACCGCTCCGACGGCAAGCAATTCGACTACGTAATCAACTGCGCCGGCGACCTGCGCCTCTCGCAGCCGGAAGAAGTATACCAACTCCGCAACCACGCCATGTCCATGGGCCTCGCTAGGGAAGTCGCCAAACGCGGCATCGCAGTCTACGTCCAAGCCTCGACCTCATACATCTACAAAAGCGGCTCCAAACCAGCCAAGGAAGACGACAAGAAAAAACCGTGGCATTCACTCGCGAAATGGCAACTGCAAGTTGAGGAAGATTTGCCGTCTGTTGAAGGGCTGAATTGGGCGTCGTTGAGGTTACCGCATATATATGGTCCATATGATAGGGGTTATACGGCCGTGGCTATTGCGTTGGCGAGAACGCACCAGTATCTGCAGACGGGGTTTGATCAGTTGGAGAGTAAGGATTTGAAGTTTAATACATTGCATGTCAAGGATGCGGCGTGCGCATTGTGGACAGCGGCTGTTTGGCGTGCAGGCCAGAAAGAGACGCCAACTGCTGGGCCACACATTTTCAACGTCGTTGATCACACAGACACGACCCGCGACCAGATCGGTGCCGCGCTCGCAGAGGTGTTTGACCTCAAAGTCACGTTTGCGGGCACATTCATGTCGCATTTGGCTCGGCTCCGATTGAATGATATCGTCGACGAAATGAATGAGGATATGCTGCAGGCATGGGCCGAAATGTTGGAGGACAAGGGCATCACGAGACCCGGCCCCATCAGTCCGTTTATCGAGGTTGATATGCTTTCCGATAATGATTTGTGTGTTGATGGTTCGCTGTTTGAGGCTACCACAGGCTTTCAGCTGGAGTACCCCCTGTTTACTTCGGATTCTATAAGAGAGGTTATAGCGTCGTATGAAAGGATGGGATGGTGGCCTTGACGTCTTTTCTTTTCTTTTCTTTTCTTTTCTTTTCTTTTCTGATCAGTCGCTTCTTTCACCACCGTTTGTCATTTTTTTCTTTCTACTAAATACTCGATCATTCTATCATGTGCATATTTCATATCACCGAGCCCTATGTATTACTAAAATTGTCTTCTACTTGGCCGTTTTATTCTTTGCTCTCACCGTCATTTGCTGATATACCAGATCTCTTCATTTGCATAGCTTCGCCATTTTCCTCAATATGAGTTTGAATCAGGTACAGAATTACTATAATGAGTTGTCATTGATGCTTACCTCGAGCTGGGTGCGTACGTTTGCATTACGTTTGATACTCTCGAGTGCTCCATGTCTATATAAGAGTATTGATATTGTTCTATATGGTCTGCTAGATATAAAACAAGTACCTAGAGAATAACCAAAAGAAAATAAGAGTGCTCTCTAAAACAGGTCATGGTCAAGCTTTGTGCTGGCCACTGACCGTAGTGTTTCTGCCAATTCCTTCTTTTCTCCGTTATTTTTGAGGCTTTTTCTGTCTTTCTGGTTGTCGAATATGTTGATACAGATGTTATGTTATATAGGTTGTCTTCGAGAAAAATCACGTCCTTCGCAAAACGCAGGAATCAAATCAAAAACCACGAAAGTCGAGATTACAAGGACGGTTCTTTTTTAAAACTCCCAATTCTCGTCCACGGACTTTATAGCCCAGTCGAACTTTTCACGAAGAGTCTTGGAGAAAAACTTTTCAATAGGGACGTTGAATTTCTTTGTAAAGACAACGGTGAGACGAGGATCAATGTAATTCTGAATAAAGTGTTAGCTCGTGTCGAAATAACCAAACTGTTCTTCTAGTGCTTACGATTTTGGAAGTTCCGAGAGCAACCTCCTTGTTGTTCTCTTTGTCTTCAGCCTGAAGTGACATATTCTCAATCCGCTGTTCGAGTTTGGTCACGTTGTTCTCCAGTTTCTCAACAGTCTGTCCCTTGCCCTCGACTTCCACTTTCCCAGTCTTGTTCTCCTTCTGGAACTTCTTCTCCATGTCCTTGACGACTACAAGGCGCTCTTCCAACTCCTTGGGCTTCATCTCCTTTTCCCCATCAGCGGCTAGCTTCTCGTTCTCTTTCTCGAACTTCTTGGTAATCTTCTGCCTCTGCTCCTCAACAAGAAATGCTTGGTGCTCCTGGATCCATGCCTGGTCCAGGTCGTCGTCTAGTTCAAAGTACTTGGCGCCCTTCTTCTTTTTCTGGCTCGGATCAATGTCCAACATCATCATCTTGACCCTCCACTTCTGATAGCGGAGACCTTTGATCTGTGAAATGTCAGTCAACCAGTAAAATCCTCGTAACGAGCAAAAAAACATACCCTGTCGCCGAGTTTCTCCATTTGGTTGGCATGGCCTGCAGTGACGGTCCGTTTGTGGTTACAGAGAATGGCGACCCTGCGATTGGCATCATTGTACTGCTTCACTTTTTCCGCCACTGTACCTTCCGCCTTCATGTCCTTGAGTAAAGTCGCAAATGTGTAAGATGCATTGTAAGTACGGAAGACCTTGGCGGTCAGGCCTGTCATGTAGTTTGAAAGGTGCTTATTCAACGCAGATGTCTACAAAAGGGATTAGTAGATGCACAAACCACCAGTAAGAAAGTGCTTACCGTCAATCGGTCAAAGATCTCATCGCCCTCCTTCTTCGGTGCTTTCTTGAAGATTTTCAGATTCTTAAAAACCTGAGGATCGACTTCAACTTCGTCGTAGAAGCGAATACTATCTTTACCAAGGAAATCGAAAATGACAGTGTTTGGTGGTCGAAGTGAGATGTTCTCATACTTCAAAGAGCAACATCCAACAGTGTCCGCTTCATCTTCGCCCTTTTCATTTCCAGCACGGAGAGCAAATTTGTCGATCAAGTAAACAGCTGTTGCACGCTGCCGATCAGCCATGAGCTCGGACTTGAGTCCCTTTTGATAGTCGGCCCGGATCTTATCGATATGTTTCTTTAGTTCGCGAGCTTTCTCGAACTTCTTGAAGTCGCTCTGGCCCTTGACATCGGAATTTGCAGCAAGCATGACATATTTGTAATTGCCGTTGACGTTCTCTTGCCACATAGCCAGCCAAGTACCTTCTTGATCATGCCTGACCTCCTTCCACTTATGCCCCTCAGGAGGCGGAGGAACTTTTGCGTCCTTGCCGATGTTGATCGTGATTTGCTCGGGCATCACACGTGTCTTGACTCTACCGGTCTTTGGGTGCTCACCACGGCCACGAAAGAGGCTAGGAGGTTCGACACGGAAGTTGCCAACCTTTTGCTTGCGGCCATCCCACATGCAATACATGTAAGGCGCTTCTGCCACATCCTTCTCAGCTTTAAGCGCTTTCTTCTCTGCGGCTGACATAGCCTTTTTTTCAAGACGTTTTGCCTCATAGTATTCGAAAATTGGCTTGAAATCGCACTTCTTGAATTCCTTGATATTGATAGGCTCGCCATTCTGCGTTTTCGCCCCACCAGTCTTCTTCAAGATGGCCTTGAAATCCTCAAAGAAATTCTTCTGGAAAGTTGGATTTTCGACATTATGTGTAGAGTTCAACATAGAACCGAAGAATCCGGCAACTTCCTCAGCTTCCGGATGAAGAACGACAGGAATACCGTCGTACTTCATCTTGACATTCTTCGGCAAAGGCTCGTAGTCAGGTGGGAAGACAACGCCATTGTGTTCCAGGGTTGTCCATTTGATGGTGCCATCGCCTTTTGCTGGATCCTCCCACCAACGATACTCCTCTTCCTCATCGGCTCCTTCAACATCTTCAGATTCCGCCTTGACAGGAGTTGACTTGCCCTTTCCTTTTTTTGCAGGTGTCGACGGTTCCGACTTGATGACTTTCTTAGCACCCACGCCATTCTCACTTTTCACTCCGTTGGCTTTCGGCTTAGCCTTTTTCGTAGAAGATGTAGCCTCAGCTTTGCGAATTGCCTTGGCTTCCTGTTCAGCCTTCTTCTCGATGTTCGCTTTCTGCTTCGAAAGTTTCCGCTCAATAGGTATATCCGAATCTGACTCCTCGCCAATCGCGGTCTCAGAGGCTTTGGGCAGCCTGGCACCGTTTGCTTTTCGAGCCAGAGGAATGTCTTCTTCCGAGTCAGAATCGATCTGCTTTTTGACGGAAACACGGCGCTTTTTGCTCTGTTGGAGTATTCAGTACTTAAAGTATAGTAAATCAATGTCAAGTTAAGAGATAATTCATGCATACCAAGGGCTTTTCATCTTCGCTGCTTTCGGCTTCTGCGTAGGACTGTTTCCCAGAGCCGGTTCGTGCCCTTCTCTTGTGCCCATTCACGCCCTTCGTGTCCTTCATCTCAACATCCTCATCGTCAACAGGTCCGAAGCGGATGGAAATACCGGGGTTCAAAGCGCCAGGACGGCTGGCCTTAAGAAGAGGAGCGTCATCGTCTGAAGAACTCATTATACGGATTGAGGTCTGAGTCTGAATTTGAACCGAGTAGTAAGAAGTAGGAAATGATTTGGTAACGGGTAGCCGCCCGAGTCGCGGACGGCACGCGAACAGGAGCTGAGTGAACGATCGGCGAAACGCAATCTTGACGAGACTCGATAGTTAGAGCGAGTGAAATTAAAGATTGGACCTAATAATGGATGAAAGAAAGCCAAAGAGAAGGAGAAGAAGAGGGCAAGCTTGGGCTAGTGATGGAGAAGATATATAGAGTGACGGGAGCGTGAGAAAGTCAAATGCGAAGTGGAAGTGAAGAGAAGAAGACAACCACTCGGGGCTGGAAGAACTTCACTTCTTGGTTGCGCCTATCCGCACTCTGCCTGATTTGTGAGGCCGCCAAGAGTGATAATAGTCACGTGATGGGGCCAATGGAATGTTGGCTCCGAAGCAGCCCGGTAAGACCTCGTTCAACGCCCGCGACCGATCTTTGCGAAGTCTGGCATCAATCGATTCAGCTGCCCCGTCACTGCAGCTTCTCTCGACGCTATCTCGTCACTACTCACTCCCCTTTCACAATGCTTTCCCGCACTGTTCGCCCAGCCTTGAAGGCTGGCAGTACCGTTGTGGCTCGGTAAGTGTTTTTCTTCGGGGGGAGGGATCATCAATTCTCGCGGCACAGCAACTGCAATGACAATTGAGACCTGTCTGAGAACTGAGAAAATTCATTCATCTTCATTTACTGACAACAGTAGCACTGCTCCCATCAATGCCGCCAACTTCGCTACTCTCCGTGAAATCGAGGGCCGTCTCAAGTCCATCCGCAACATTGAGAAAATCACCAACACCATGAAGGTCATCGCTTCCACCCGTTTGTCCCGTGCCCAAAAGGCCATGGAGGACTCTCGTGTCTACGGGACCACTTCCAACACCGTCTTCGAGTCCGCCGAGACCAAGCCCGAGGAAGGAGACAAGAAGACTCTCTACATTGTCGCCAGCTCCGACAAGGGTCTTTGCGGTGGTATCCACTCCGGTCTCAGCAAGGCTACTCGCCGCTTGTTGGCAGAGAACCCCAGCGCTGACCTCGTCGTCCTCGGAGAGAAGGCCAAGGCCCAGCTCAGTCGTTCCAACGGTCAGAACATCGTCCTCAGCTTCTCTCAGGTCTGCAAGGACATTCCTACCTTCGCCGATGCTCAGGCCATTGCCGACCAGGTTGCCCTCCTTCCTACCAACTACGGCACCATCAAGATCATCCACAACAAGTTCTTGAACGCGCAGAGCTACGAACCCACCACTGTTGACGCTTACTCTGAAGAGGCCATCACCAACTCCCGTGAGTTTCCTTGATCACATCTTTTACGCAATCCAACTAACAATATTTTCTAGCCAACATCTCTGCTTTCGAGGTTGAGGAAGAGGCTTTGACCAACCTCCGCGAGTACGCTTTGGCTAACAGCTTGTTCTGGGCCATGGCTGAGGGCTTGGCCTGTGAAATTTCTGTAAGTTGAACCTCTGTTAAACTCATCTATTGGCAGCGTCTAACATATCAACAGGCCCGTCGTAATGCTATGGAGAACGCTTCCAAGAACGCAGGTGAAATGATCCAAAAGTAAGTGATTTCCTTTCCAGCCTACGTTATCAGCAAACTAACATCATCTCTCTCTTCAGATTCCAAATCTTGTACAACCGACAGCGTCAAGCCGCCATTACCGGCGAGTTGGTTGAAATTATTACTGGTGCTGCCGCTAGTGAAGACCAGTAGACCCTTTCTACATGAGCTTTGTCATAGCCGACACCGGATTTATACTTGTTCATAAATACCTAGACCTGTTTTAGGCATGTAAAATCACTTTACTTCAGTATTATTAGTCAAGCACCATTTCCTTTGTCTGAATTTTCAAACAATTTCTTGATATTCTTCCATGATTGCGAAGTAACCACGTACTAGCTCTCAAGTTCTGATGGATGACGTGAGCATATGATTTTGGAAGCTGGCCTACCCATTGTATGAGGAGACGGATTGTGGAAAATGGTACAAGTCTAATTTCTACAGAAAAGTGAACGCTCTAGCTACTATCCATGTGAATCAGACATTAAAACCTCAGGATCACCAACTGGTTATTATCGTTCTCGCCAATGATAAAGCGCTCATCGCCACAAATCTTGCCTTTGGAAGAAATCTGCCTGGACAGGTCCGGAGCTAGAGTCTTGATCGCGTGAGGCGTATGAATGGTGACCATGAGCTGGTCCTTTTCATAGCCTGCCTGTGTCTTTGAGGATAGATATGAAAGGCAGAACGATACACGCGCGTTCTCGTCGGTACTCTCACATATTGCCCAGTAACATGCCCACGGCCATGTGACCGTCCAAGGTGCAATCTCCATGCAGCAATTTCCGCGGTATGGAGGGTACCAGGTTGTTACTGTTCGCTGCAATACGGGACCTTGGCCAATGAATGGCATGGTTATGACTCGCACATGGGGAGCATGCTCCAAAACGTTAAAATCCATTCGTCCAGTGTCTCTTACTTCCGTGATAGAGATGGAGTTTGAGTTGCTGTCTATATCCATTCTCATGATCGCTGGAAAGCCTCTTTGCCTTACGGAGTAGAAATCAAGTTCTCGAAAGGCAAAGCTGGCGACGTGGCGTGGTCCACCATCTATCGATCGACCTGTCGGGTCCTGTGATGGCCTGTATTCAGAAGCCGTGGAAACGTCCCAAATGTTTAGAGATTCGATAGGTGCGTCTTCATCTGCGGTGTAAAGACTGCGATTCGGCTGCCAAATATAGATCGCATAATGATTTCGGGTATGACTCGAGTAAAATCGATCACGTTCACCTAAGGGGTGACCCAGAAACATGATCTTCCATTCGTTGCGAAATACGATATCCCAGCCTCGCCCAACAGCATTAACCTCAAATGACGTAGCAAAATGACGATGAACACTATCCCGGTCATTCAGCCAGTGGAATGCCTCACTTTCAGCCCATTCAATCAAAAGCAGTCGTTCATGCAGACGTATCCTTCGTATGACCTTGCCCGTAGTGACGAATGGGACCATGAATTTGTCCTCAGTTTCGACGTCCAAGACCAACAGGCAACGTTCGCGTTCGTCAGGATATACAAGCAGTCCATTTTCATATGTCCAAAATGCATGCTCAAATAACATATCAATTCGATCTCCAGAATGACTTGAATGGTTGTCCCACGGTGGCACGCTGAAGAACTGATAGTCACTCCCAACCGTCTCTTTTTGGAGGTCGAACTTTTGTATCGAACGAGGCAAGCCATGCGCCAAACGATAATAACGTTCTGTCACGAGATCGAAGATATTTTGCCATTTGTTCGAGGGTTCAGTATAGAGCGATTCGTACGGTATAGGACCTTTGATTCGGTTGAAGAGCTCCCTTACTTCTTTTGCCCGAGGGAAATTGTCTTTTAGAACCTGGATGAGACTGACTGGATTTGTGAAGGCTCGATACCATGCGGAGGATACGCGACGACAGCGTACGAGATCGACGGGTTGTAGGTGTTGGATGATCATCTGGAATATCTCTTGAGGGAGATAAGCCATATCCCCTGTGTCGGTGAGGGCCATAATCTGAAGCTCGTGATTCGGTACATCTAGTCTGTGAGTCGGCCTAGATTGGCAGTCAGATTTGAGAATGAAATGAAAGATTAAAAAAAAAAATTGGGTGTTTGATCGTGTAGGATTGCATGTCAGAGCCTGTTGTTTATCGGATAAGCAAAGCGCGGTGGTAAATGCGGAGAAAGCTCGGGTTTCCCCGCCAAGAGCTTCAATTCAGGACACCTTGCAAGACACACGACAGGGCTGTCAGGCCACCGTATCCATTTCTCATTCGTTATCTTCTTCCTTGCTTTGAACCATCTATACATATGCTACAGCTATAGGGAAAAATTCGTCGACCATTGTTGTGTGTGAACAAACCACTGTCAGTGTCTACATACTCTACCTCGACATGCCAAACCATCTGCAATGGGCGCTGCTTGCTTCCCTGCTGGGAGGAGCATCAGCTGCTGGCCTATACACTAAAAGCTCACCTGTTCTCCAGGTGGATGCGAAGAACTTCAACTCGCTAATCAATAAGTCTAACCACACATCAGTATGCAATCTTTACAGTTCATACAGCTGAGCGGTAGCTAACGAGCGAGTGAACTTCTAGATTGTAGAGTACGCATTCCATCCGATCCACTGGGATCGAATCGACATCGATGCTAAATGCTAATAGATTCTACGCACCATGGTGCGGTCACTGCCAAAACCTCAAACCCGCCTACGAAAAAGCCGCCAAAAACCTAGAAGGCCTAGCCAAAGTCGCCGCCGTCAACTGCGACGATGAAGAAAACAAACCGCTTTGTGGGCAAATGGGAGTCCAGGGCTTTCCCACATTGAAGATCGTTGTTCCTGGTAAAAAGCCCGGCAAACCGCGTGTGGAAGACTATCAGGGCCAGAGGTCGGCAAAGGCTATTGTCGATGCGGTTGCTGAGAGGATTCCGAACCACGTCAAGAAACTCACAGATAAGGACTATGAAAGCTGGGTAGCAGCCGATGAGTCCCCGAAGGCCATACTATTCACTGAGAAGGGTACTACGGGTGCGCTCCTGCGTTCCTTGGCTGTTGATTTTCTCGGAGGTATCAACTTTGCGCAAATCAGAAGCAAAGAGACCAAGGCAGTTGACCAATTCGGAATTACTTCATTTCCAACTCTTGTGCTCCTACCCGCCGGAGACTTGGAGTCGGTGATATATGAAGGAGAAATGAAGAAAACGCCCCTGCTCGAATTCCTCAGTCAAGCTGCTCAACCCAATCCCGACCCAGCTCCAACCGCGCCGAAAAAGAAGTCGAGCTCACCGAAGAAGCCTGCTTCGTCGTCCAGCTCGACCGTTCTAGACAGCGATCTACCCACGGACTCCCCCAGCCCAGAGGTAGAAATACCTCCAGAAGAGAAGCCCGTCAAAGTTCCCGTCAAGGCTCCCGAAGTCGCCCAGCTCGCCACTCCTGAGGATCTAGAATCGAAGTGTCTAAATTCCAAATCAGGCACCTGCATCTTGACCCTCCTACACGAGCCAGAGTCACCCGATACTGAGCTCTCTGCGCCTGCAAAAGAGGCTCTGTCCACCGTCTCGGAGCTCTCGCATAAATTGACTGGACACCATCTCCCCTTTTACAGTGTACCAGCAATCAACTCTCACGCAAAGATCCTACGTAACGAGTTGGGCATATCTGACACTAGCGCTACGGAGATAATCGCGGTCAATGGTCGACGAGGCTGGTGGCGCCATTATCCCTCCGAAGACGGATTTGGTCTCCACAGCATCGAGAGTTGGATTGATGCGATTAGACTTGGTGAAGGGCCAAAGAGTAAGTTGCCTGAGGGTGTGATCAAGGCCGAAGAAGAAAATGTGGAAGAAAAGGTAGAAGAGCCTGAAGAGGAGAAAGTAGAAAAGGGAGTGCCACATGATGAGCTTTAATCGCTTATTATCGGGTTATCCTGTACGATACGAAGTACCATGTGAGTGAATCATCAGTAGTAGGTATAGTCTTCCAGTACGTGTATCGAGTATCTATCAAGTGCGTCACCAAATCTCCTGAAATATATATTGATTGATTACAATATGTAATAAGCGCAAACGAAGTACCTCTAAAATCTGTCTCAACGCCGAATGCTATATCGCATAGAAGAATAACGCCTATTATCACATGCAATGACCAGATCCAAAATCAAAACTTTTCATCTACTTGCCAATCAATATTCACTTCCTTTTTCCCTCTGTCCCTTTCTTGATCTTCTTTTGAATCTTAGAATCGATCTCTTGCTCATAAATTTCTCGCGCAGATTCGCCAGCCTTGCGCTTAGAAGTCTTGCTACTCTTGACGCTCACAGTGGCTGCACCGCCTTTTCGAATCTGTTTTTCGGCCTCTTCCCAACCGGCTGTTCCGTTATTGATCTCGTATCTGGAGACTTTTGATCAGTTATTGTTACTCCTCTGTTATTGAACCTCACATGAATATGAAGTGCGTAAAACTCACTTGTCAAGCGGAAGGGCATCAATCAATGCTCGTTGTTTCTCTCTCATTTCTTTGTCGATCTGTTCTCCGCCTTCACGCAATTCCTCCTCGAGGCCCGTCTCGAGCGGTTGGAACTTGTCAACGACGACATCGTCATGGGCACCGGAAACGTCAACGGTATTCAAGTTTTCTGGCAGTGTTGCAGCGACGGCGCCTTCTAGTAATCCACGGAAATGAGTAGAGATCTTTCTGACGATTTTGATGAACATAGCCAAGAGCTGAGACGAAGGGAGATTCAATTCTTTCTCCAACTCGTCAATGTTCTTTCGCTGAAGACCGACCGCGAGCAGGATGCATTGTTGAACACCCGACAAATTGACTTTGCCTTGGAGGCTACCGAGGAAATAGAATTGAGCGACGATGGGGACCATGTCCAAGATGACGTGGTAGTCGAGCATGTTGTTTGCGTAGCTGTCGAGACGCTTAAGATCGAACGGAGAGAAGGCGGCGTCGAGGATAGCCTTTGTCAAGGGCGAGGGCGAGAATGAGGGGTCTAGCTTAGATCCGGCGGTGGCAGACTCGCAGATACTAAGCGACAGAACAGACGGGAACTCTTTGAATTGGTAGGATAGGAGAGAGAGGAAACGTTTGTGGAAATCTCTGGTATATGCGCTGAGCCAGCTGATGTCGTTAGATCCTGCAGCTAATGCTCGGAGCATAACACATGAGTGTTCGCCTGTAAGCTCATTTGCGGTTTGGCGGAGATAGACTGGATTGAAGGATGAACGCTTCCAGAATTTGTGTAGCGATGGGGTCAATCCATAACTGACGCCGACGTAGTCGAGTGTGTCGGGCCGTTTCTCGGACAATTTACCGAACAAGGGAGGCATGGAGCGAATATCTCGGACGTGGATATCATCATCCAATAGATTGGCATTCTCGAGTTGATCATCTGTGACTCGAACCATTTCTTCTGCAGCATATGAAGCATCTTCAGAGAGATTGGCGAACTTGCCCTCATAGAAATCAACAAGAAGTTCCAAAGCTCGTGATCCGTATCCCATGTTCAAGTATTCGGGATTCGTGGCTATGCGAACAACACGGGCTCCTGATAATCCGGCAAAATCTTCGTCCTGGAATTGCTGACTGACGAGCCATGGGATAAGATCACCACCAGCACGTTGACCACGGCTAAGACTGTTCATGACGCTCTCCCGACTGATACGACCTTCGAGGGCAACCTGGATGACACACAAGGGCTCTGGAAGCTTTGTAGCTTCTTCGTCGATGGGAGGAACCAGAACAAAAAGCTGGTGGGCAGGTGCATCGCTCATGAGCTGAAGATCGTTTGGCGAGTTTTTGTAGTGACTAGCCACATATAGGGCCATCATCTGCTGGAGGAATTTTTCAGAGACGGGATGGAAAGAGAAAAGTGTATCACGGTTGACGTGCAACAGCTCACACTGAGATGGATGCGGGCATCCTTGAGTGTTCATCTTCGACTTTGGAAGAGTAGCGTCCAGGCACAAAACTTTGTTAAGCCACTTTTCCACAGAATCACCCGCGGCGTAACGGATTGGTTCGGATAAAGTAACCTCTCTTAAGGTTCTGCTTCCGATGAGACCTTTCTCGGAATTCTTTGCTGACTTCCCTGTTGAGCGATCGGCGATATCGGTATCGGCATCTTTGAGACTGGCTCCACGGCTCTGCTCACGAAGCTGTTGAATGAGTTTCAATGACAGTGATCGCCCAGTACCCTCGTAACCATTAATTGTTGAGGCCATGAACACCAAATACGGCCCCATAAGCTTTCGAACGAGAGGAAGAGGAATTGCGGCAGCTTCATCGATGACCAAAAGTTCGGCTTGTCCGAGAGCATAAGCATCTTGAGGTTGGATGTACTGAATGGTCTGGCGATGGTTTCGATGAATGTTGACACGAACAATAGCTTTATTGAAAGCTGGATTCGTCGACTGGAGAATGGTATAGTCAACATGATCCAAGTATCCCAAAGCGTCAAAGCCCTTGAATACAAATTCGAACAGAGTCTTCAAGTTTTCTGGGCTCGGGGATGTGATGAAGATGTTGCTATAACCATGGGCGACAGCAGCAGCTATAGCAACACCCAAAGCGGCAGACTTTCCTCGACCACGACCAGCAGTAAGGGTAACAGTACTCCGTAGTGTTTTCTCGGCAATAGCATCGACGAAAGTGAGCAAAGCTTTCGCTTGATCAACTGTTTTGGCGAGTGTAACTAACGATCCCACCGGCTGGGAGTCTGCTAAACTGTCTTTGATTTCCTGTAATTCCTTCTGCGCCGGTGATTTGTTGTCCTCGGTAGGGTTTGGCGGCGGGAGAGGTGCTACATTCTTTCCGCCTGAGATGGGAAGAACATTCAATTCATCGTCCACCACAAGGCACGAATCACAGCTTCCCAGGGACAAGATGAAACGTTCATTGAATCGCGCGACAACATCGTCATGGGCTTCCGTTCGGTACCGCGAATGGATATCCATCGACAGTGTATACAACTGTTTCAAACTCTTCATTCCCTTCAATAGCAGCAATACAATACCACCACCCTCGACCGTCTCAATCGTCCTCGCCAACAGGTTCGGCGTTATAGCTTCAAAATCTTGCAAAATACACATTCCATATGTATTACCCAAAATCTTCTCGGTCTCTTTATAGTATACATATCGAATCTGATTCAAGCTGATAAACAACTCAAAAGCGTCCTCGGAGTTCGGTTCGCGAATGCCCCGTTTGATTTCCTTTTTAATCTTGGCTTCTCGTTTCTTGCGGTGACTGCTAAATCCGATCAAATCCTTCTTGTATGCCCACAGCACGGATTTGTTCTGCTTCACGTCTGCGCCGGACATGATCCAGTGGAGGTTGACGATAGCTTCCTTCGCGCGATCGCCGACGACGACGAAGAAGCTTCGTTTTTTCTCTTGAATGCCATTTCGAATGAGCGCGGGAATGCGCGAGTCGATGGCTTTGCGCGGCATCTTCAAGCTGTAGCGACCGCTTTTGGTCAGAATGAATTCGTTGAACTTGGTGGTCAAAATTTCTGCTAATCTTTTTTTACTGCCACTATCTACCGCTATCAATTGATGCTGATTAAGATAGATTGGTCTCTTATTGGTCAGTCTGATCTGACCGCCTTATCACATGACGTCTAACAGTCGATTGGCTAATGTCTAACCCTAAGTCGAGCGACCGCTTTCTTCGACGATTGCACGTTTGTAAGCCAAACGAACTCTATGAGCATCTTTCATCTTTGGCATCATCTCCAAATTAATCTCACTGGCTGTCTGAAGAATAAATTTTCGATTACCTCGCTAACTCTCGCCTCGACGCTGTACAGCAGTATAGAGATGATTCTGTAGCAAGTGTGCAATTACAGTAATAAATTACACCTGAGAGAATTAGGCACCGAGGCAATACCAGGGGAAGAAGGTACCTTTGGGAGTCAAGGATTATGCGGACCAGGGGTATTCTCATGGCAGATGCTCGTCAATAGTTGGTCTCGAGTGCCACGATGTTCCATGATAGGTAGGCACAGACTATAGTGGCGAGGAGTTGGAGGATCATCGTGGAGATTGGTATCAGGAAGAGAGGAATTGGCGAGGCTACTTGTGGATGCTTCATCAAGAGAAGAATCAAGAGAAGGTCAGGAGAGAAACATACTTTTCACCTAGGCCTAGTTTGACGATCAAGAGGCATATCGATCTGATAACGGTCAGTGTTGCCCTCTCTCGTCATTGCCTGTATCAAAGGCCTAGGTGCTCTACAAACGAACACTACAAACAAGAGATGTACCTATAGAAAACAGCTGTACAATAGATGAATGCATGCTCGATAGATGAAAGGTCTTTATACATACTCAATTCATCTATGTCAAACTACACCCAAGCAAACGCAAACAAAGGGGCAAACATTTTATCAGACGACTATATAGAACAATTTTGGCATTAAAAGATACGTCTACTGCACAAAAAGAGTTTATCTAAAGATGTATATGCATAAATGTAAAATTGGATTTATCCAAGTAGATGTTGAATATATACAACGAAGGTGAAGAATAAGAGAAGCTGCGCTGGGCATCACCCGAGCTACATTCTCCTTTTTCTGAGAAGGCAAGAGAAATTCAATGCGAAACACAAGGCGCTATCCAGGGTATGTATTGTTGACTTACACACTGATGTGCATGTATAAAGTAGTCTGCTCAGGTGCAAGCATACATCCTGTATAGGCCTGGGTACCAAATAAATATACGCAAACCACAAAAGTTGGGGGTATTCAAGAAGAGAAGGGGGTGGCAAATTGACATATGCCCAGAAGGATATCAATACGTATTTTCGGAAAGAGACGTCTAGCTTGAGTAGACCTTGAGGGAGTTGATGAGCCAATAAGTATCGGTAAAGGCAGAAGGGTTGTTCTGGACGTAGTCATTGCAAGTGCTTGCCAAGCTGGAGCAGGTACTTGTGCTCCAGACATTGCCAGCCCAGTCACCGCAGAAGGTGATATCAAAGACCTTAGAGATCATTAGTTAACCGTCATCTAGACAAGTAGAACTGCAAGTGGAAACGTACAATCTGGTTGGCAGTGAAGTGAGAGTCAATGTCGCAGTCCCCCGCAAAGTAAGCTGCAGGTTCACCCCAAGTACTTGGGTCAGGGGATCCGGAAGTCAGATCAGAAGGAGCGCTGTCGTGGGTGAATTCAAAGACTTGAATGTAGTTGCTCGTCCATTCCATGGCGTAGATGCCGCCACCCGCGCTGTTGAACCCATCTCCGTACGTGGCAGAAGAAGTCGCATCAATACCGCATCCGGCGTTGTTGCTTTGGCCCGGGGCCTCGGTCCAGCAGTTGCTTGTCGATAGAGTACCGGTGAAGCCGGAATCGTTGATGGTGCAGCCCTCGCTCGTGTGCAGGGTCATAGCATTGGTGCTCTGCTGGTTGACTCCTTCGATGATGTCGATTTCGCCGTTGTTTGGCCAGTCGCCTCCAACAGTCCAGCTAGTATCTATTAGTATCTATCAGCATCACAATCATCTCGGAGGACTTACAAAGCAGGCCAAGAACCACAGACGGAACCTGGCATATGAGCCAGGTCAAGAACGAACAAGCCATGGGTGTAAGAAGCGGTACTAGTCAGACGAACGCTATTACGACCACTGCCAGATGCGACATTTGAGGAATCGACTCCAATATAGGTAGCATTGCCGCTCGCATAGATCAAGCCGGCACTTTCGGCTGTACTCTCGTCGACATAATCAACATAGCCATGAGTAGGATCGGAATCCTACAGAACGTTAGGAAGCAGCTCATTTGAGACAAATGCGAACGAAGGACTCATACGGTGAAAAAGCTGAACTTGGAGAAAAAGTCTAACCCAGTTGGGTAATCATCGTACAACGAGTAGGATTGAGCACTGCTCAAGCCGACGAGGGCAGCTAGTTGAACGATAGTCGAGGTACGCATTTTGATCGAGCTGTTGTAAGGAGTGGCTGAATAGCAAACAGTTGAAATGTTTTTCAAAGAACAAAAAGTCAAGTATTCTTTTGCAAGGTGTGTAGGTCTCGTAAGAGGAGTCAAGATGACAACAATAGTAAGGAGTGAATTGTCAGAGCACCAGGCTCGAATTAAATCTGAAGGAAGGAATGAATGAATGAGCTATTCAAGCACAGCGTAGAAGGGTAGTGACAGGAAGATAAAAAGAAGACCGCCGAGTAGGCGAGGGTTTGAACCATTATATAAACTTTTTTATACAGATATGTACTCATGCTTGACCTGTTCAATAAGAGGCCAGCATCTGCTAGTCGCAGGAGACCGGGGACGAGGTGCGACGCAGGCCATGAGCTCGGGCAGTATGACTAGGTAGTACCCCACAGAGAGCGTATGTATTGAAGAAACAGGCGACTCGAGCGATTGGAAGACCTCGAAAGAAAGAAGGAAAATTTCCGGCGACTAGAGTACTAGCCAGGGGAGGGAAAGGCAATCTGGGAGTGGAGCGGGTCAGCAAGACGAAGTCGAGATACGTATCATCGGCCATAAGACTTTTACGTACTGGGTACCGGTATGTACTATGCAATGTATACAAGCTAGTACTAGCTACAAGCCAGTAGGGAGCGTACGTTGTACTACTATTACTACTACTACTACTACAACAACAAGCGGCAAAATACCGGACAGGCAGTTGACGGCTTTCGCATGGCCAGATCGAGTGACCAGGGTCTTGGACCAAGGGGTCAAATTATCAGCAACGACGGCTCGAAACTAGGTCGCATTGCTAGCGAAACAGAAGACGGGCCAGCAATCCGATTGCTCTAAAGCGACAGAAAATGCAATTTGACCAAGATGAGACCATCTTGAAAGGGTCCCGGCAGTTGTCGAGTGAAAGGGCAGAAGTGAACAAAAACCAAAGAAGAATATGAGCGCTTGTTTCCTTTCCATCTGCCGTAGGCCCGTAGGATAGTTGGCCAATTGGGATGGCGAAACGTGGTTTTGGGGGATGCGGAAGCCCTAATTGCCCTGGATTTGGTGCCCTAAGTGTCTCTTAAAGAGGCTAACCCTGCGCAATGGCCTCTGTTTGATCAGCAAGCAGTCTGTAGTCTAGTACTGATCAGGTTTATATCTCCGTCTCTCTTTGCTTTTTTAGTGCAAATTGCTTGATGGCGGTTAGCCGGCATGCTACATCCAATACGGGGATACGCTCGGAGAATCGCTGATGAAACCCTAGAAATAGTGAGAATCTAGACGGATGCCGGTAATTACTCGGCTTATAATGAATCAATATATCCATGAACAATGGTAACGTAGGCACCTGATATGAGACTTCTCACACTAATAATGGTACCTGAAAATTATGCATAGAAAGGCCACGATAGCGGTGTATCTGGAGTACGCAACCAACGTAGTCGTCTATTCCACCCACCTAAGCATATGCTCGGTAGCGCGCGCGCGACTATGCATATACATCCATACAGAAACAAGTCCCAAATACAGAAAACTAGAAATATCTTAAGGTTAAGCTATTTTCATCCAGCGTACCAATGAAACGACATCAACTGGCTGAGAATCATTGTCGCGATACCCACTGGGCGCTACTTAGGATCGCCGGCATATTACTCGCCCTGTCCTTTAATCTCGATGGTCGTATCGAATAGCCAAGAATTTTCACGTACTAGGTGGCTTATAAACAAGCTTTGTTTCATGTAGAGTTCAGCTACATCTGTAACAGCGTCCGGCACATTTCGATAAATATGGCACATGCCACAAAACCGAATCATCCCCTGTCCACAACGTGACGAGACGTTCAATGCATAGGACCTGATCTGAAATTCTCCCATGTAGCACAAAACAATATCGAGTCGCGCGTGGCTCGAGTACAGATCTAAATCTTGATCCTTGTTATCAGGCCGGAATAATCATCCACAGGTTATTTCATCGCTGGTAGGTGGCGTGAGCCCTAAAGCCCTCCGCCTGGCGGCCCATGGTGAGGGCGTCGTTTGCAACGGGAGAGGCGTAAGTCGTGTAACTCGTGGCGTGGTCAGATGATTCTGTTACGTCGAAGAAGACACAAAAGATACGACAGTCCCCATAAATTTATGGTCTTTGTGATAGAATTCGGGAAACCGAGAGATTAGAGATGGCCTAAAGAAACTAGAGAGCGCTAATGTTTCAGCATGCAATCAGCAGGAAAAGTTAGCCCTAACCAAAGTCTCGAGATACCTTCTTTCCCCGAATTTTCTGTTCATCTACAATATCTCTACAGTCCTATTTCAAATACGTACACATATAAGACTAATCGAGATCTCAAATCAGCAACTACTTATCAATCCACATGCGATCTTCACCGGCTGAGAACTCTCGGCATAACTCCACCACAGCACTAAAACCATGCCGGTACAAAATAACGTTGCATCGGAGAGAAGAAACGGCTTCAACTAGCCAAGTACACCATACACACTACGTACTAGACGAAAGTTCGCTCTGGTCAGACGCTTCATGCTAAAAATAATCAGGTGCTAGGAAATGAGTGCTTCAGTCCTTCCTTAATCAATTAGTAAACCTTTGAGGATGACAGTGCATGTACCTGCATAAACTACCTCATCAACTACATACAGACAGTACTACGTTGGCTACATGGAAACTAAAGTTGCACTATAATCTTCAAGTGCCGTAGATAAATCAGCCTCCAGAGTATGACTATGTACTAACTACTTAGAAGGCCAGGTGGTCACCAATTGGTCCACTTTCCTGTTTAGGATAATGGATGTATCAATGTACCAGTCGACACTCAGTTGGCGGTAAGTTTGGATGCGAATGTATGACTGTTCAATTGCAAGTGCCGACATGAATCTAAGTTTCTGCATAAGTCTCAACTCTATCACATGCATTCGTTTCGTCCTGTATTACTATGTGATATGACTTGCTTAGCTTCATAAACAGATATATATCTTGATACATCCAACTATGTACAAACATATGCTAGATAGGTTACATTGTAATGTCGTGACACACGCACCCAAGTACAATAAATCAAACAGCCAACAGAAAAGAGGAATTGTCATCATGTACATATCGTGCAGGAAAGTTCCCGACTCGTTTCGTGTCCAAGATTTATCATTTGCTGGTGTGACTCTGACTTGCCCTCTCTTGCGGGACCCAACTTGGTCACCAGACAACTTCGATGATAGAGATGGCGACATGCGAAGACTACTATCGGTCCTGAGCCTAGTACTTTCGAGTTCTCGGTAGTGTCGTTTGACGATGCATGGTCATCACTATCATCAGCTTCCATTGCCGTATCCACGTTACTACTGCTGTTGTTGGTGACGGTCAGATTTCCATCGTCTTCGCCGCGGTTCTTGCTTGGCCCCTTGCCCTTGGAAAGTGCGATCCGGTCATCTACCTGCCGCTCGCTTCGTCGGCGGTCTTCATTGTCCTTCTTTTGTTCCCATGCAGTCCATAGAGATGCGCCTGCTCCAGGTCCCCAGATGCGACGGCGGCAGATCTCGCAAACCTGGCCTCTAGGTCGCCAGCCGTGTTGGCGGAGCTTGGTGACTTCGTTCACGTGTACGAATAAATCTTTATCAAGCATTCCATTGGCCAGAGACAGTAAGGATTCTTCATATGTATATGCAGAAAAGATAGATGCGAGGACGGAACGTAATTCGGATAGTGACGGTGAAGTAGTCGCAGCTTGGGTAAGGAAGGCTCGAAGAATGCGTAAGAACGACAGCCCCGTTCGTTCACCGGGTGACAGTCCGCCGGTTGTCGTACTCGTTAGTAGCGCAGTAAAGACTTTCTGCACCAACTGTCGGAATGAATATATCAACTCCACGTCCCCATCAGATCGATCCTGACCCTCAGATGACAGCAAGGATTTCAGTTGATCAGGAGTCGACGTCTTTTGTAGAAGCGAGGAGATATTGCGAGCCATCCGAACAACTGCATCAATCAAGTCTAACCAGAGATTCTCCTCGAATGTCAGTGGCTCCTGCAAAGCCATCACAGAACCGCGTTTGTTGCTTCGCACGTTATCGTTGCCGTTGCGAAGAGGCTGCGCGTTTCTCGTTTGTCCCTGGCACAACCATATTCCAACTCCTGAATACTTCTCCACGCTCTCCAAGAGATCTCCAACAGCCTCAAACGTACCAGCGACGTCGGGTGCCTCCTCTGCATTGGTCAGGATTCCCACCAGGCCGGACTCCAAAGTGTTCAAGTATGCTAGTAGACGGTCCATGGCCTTGCGAACCTGCCCTTGCCGCGCTAAGAGTACAACCGCCGCGTCAACGACACCACTTCCCTCCATCGCAGGCAGAACTTCGTCTAATCGCAGGTCGTTGACCCGCAGTGTATCGACATAATCTGCCACGTGAGGTCGATTGTACCGACACAGTAACTGTACATATAACTCGACCATCGATCTTTCGAGCTCTGCTGGAGTGCCTGGAGTGGCAGTGTCCGAATCCTGTGGTTCAAGTAGCGTCGACAAATAATGATATTGCTTATAATCATCTTGCTCCAACGAATTCAAGAAGACTGCGTGCAATGAAGGCATGAGCTCTTGAACTGTGCGTGCTGTTTTCGAGACATTGATAAGCGCCAACTCGCCTGCCCGACTCTTTATCACCTGTAAAACATCCTCTCGTTGTTTACCGGTAAGCGCACTTCTTGATCGCAGACATTCATATATACAAGTGAAGACATCCTCTCGCTCACTCGTGTCCTCGAGATAAGTTACAATAAGCTCAGCATACTGCTTCTCGGCGCGGTAGGTAGACTTCAGCACACGGTAATACCCCGCTTCTTTGAAAAGAGGTATCAAGTTCTGAAGATCAGGGGGATGGTAGGTAGATAACAGATATTCCACACTGAGTTGACAATCTTCTGCAAGCTCTGGGGTAGGCCATTGACACAACCGCTCAAGCACTTGATACAATGTGGAGCCTGAGAGTAGAATGTATTGAGGGTACTTTGGTAGGTTCCTCGCAATGAACATGTCGAGAAAAATACTTTCGTCCGGACCAAACTCGCTATTGCTCATGACATCTAAAAGAACACTAACGAGGAATTGGCGGTTAATGGTCATGCTGGAAGAGCTTGGCTGTTGGGATTCACCATCAGCAGCATCAGCCGAGTCATTCAAGAAGCTATCTTCAAATGCCTCGTTCAGCATGCTCATGAAACTAGAGGAATCAAACTTGAGAATCGTACGAAGCGCGCCAAAAGGTTTTTGCTTCGAGGTAGGAAGATGCGTTCCAGTAAAAAGGTAGGTGTACAACGTTTGCTTTGCGTTGATTGCCTGATCTTCAGTCATCTCTTCCCCGGTGGGATATGTGCGTCCGGTGAAGATGAAGGAAAGATACGGGAAAGCTTTCATTGCATTCTCATATTCGATCGATGCGACATTCTCGGTAGAATCCATTACGCGAGTCGCGAATGCCAAGAGCTCTTCCAACGGCCCAACGTAGTCCAGTAGCACACAGTTCCAAACATAGATAAAGGCATCGTAAAGATTGTGTTGTTTACACAGCGTGGTCACCTGTTCGATGTCCATGGTGGTAGGGTCAAGAAGACAGATCACCTCTTCAAGACGCGTCGACGTGTATGTAGCTGAGTAATGGTTGATCAGAGCTTTCAAAGCTGTCGGGGGGATAGATCTGACTTTGTCATCTCGTATAAAAGGTTCAAGGATATCTAGGAAGATACCCTCTGAATCATGTTCGTCATACCAATCATAGACCTCGTCCCAGAGGAAATCAAAGTTCTCCATGCATATACATGCAGTTATGCTTGCATCAGCAAGGGCTTCCAATTGTGACTTTTGAAGACGCCCGGTGCCTGCATCTTCATTCCTCCCAAAGGCAAACTTCAGAGAAGCGGATATCATCTCAAGTAATTTTTCTTCAACAACCGAGTGTCGAAGATCGTCTTCTTCGGGAAGCCCAACCGTCAACTTCTCCGCGGCTCCTTGGTAATATGATGTCGCTAGTCGGATTGCCGAGACAAAGTCACCGGTTTCCATATACGCAAGCAAACGATCAGCCCAGTTGGACAGACTTCCCACGGACAAGTCATTGTAGCCCAGCAGGAAGAGACGACCTTTGTAGGCTTTTATACTTTGGTAAAAGGCATCCGCAACCACCCCATGCATGTTCGCATTCTCTTCGTCGTACTGTTCTACCAACGTATGGAGGTGAGATGAGAAGGAATCAGTGTGGTAAATATGTTTGTGGATAAGATCAAAAGAGTCTGTCACACGAAGTGTCTTGTCTTCGAGGATCAGCAACTGTTGAGTGATAGTCAGGACAGCCAAAACAGATCGACTCAACCATTGTACAGCAACAATTGCTTCGTTAGCCCGCCAGCGACTTCTGGGGCGAAAGTCGAGGACAGGCGGGCGATCCTTGGACGGCTCACCATCCGCATCTGATTCATGGACGTCTAGTACGGTCAAAACATTCGACCAGCAGTAGACAAGCTTTGTATGTGATATCTCCTCTTTTCCTTTGAGTTTGATTGCAGGAAACCACGCCAATGCAGCGCTCATTACGCTGTGAGAACTAACTTCCTTTGGTCGGGGCGTTTTGAACTGAGTATGTGCTACGGGGGTCGTTGACACGATAACAAGTAGATACGGCGTAAGCATTGCGACCAAGCCGAGTCCGTCTGTCGACTGGTCAACATTGCCCAGAGGCAGAGGCGAAAATGCCAATACAGAGCTAGGTTTTCTCGGCTTCGCTTCCTCGGAAGGGGGCTCGGGATATCGTCCTAGGATCCTAGTTGTCTTGACCGTTCTAGCAACTGCGCCCATGCCTCGAGTTGCCAAGTGCGAAAACGCCATACCGCGATCATCGGCAGAGACCAAGGCAGTTCGTCTAGTACCAAGGAAGCCAATATGAACGACAGCAACGCCGGTTATGTGACCATCAGAAGCGCCCTGAAGATGTTGAGCCATTGGCGTGGGCGGAATGTGGAGGAACGGCCGCGAAGCTCTCGAGATTTCCCATGTGAATATTTCGCCTTGTGCGTGTCCTACTGCGACGGTTGTGTGGTCCGCGGATATGGCTAAAGAGGCGACGGCGCCAGCTTCAACGGCTGTTAAAGTCAATTAGTAAAGAGACGCATATGAATGAAAGCGCACGAACCCTTTGTTCCAGGACCAATAATCGTCTTTAAATTCTGTTGATAGTCGAAAACAAGAACAATACCCTTAGATGTGCCCAGCACAATAGCCGTCGACACACATATACAAGTCGGCCGCCCAAAATTCCGTCGACCAATTTCCGAGAATGCTTGCCCTGCAATCTTGCGCAATTTTGTCCATCGTACGACCTCCCACGGAGCTTGCGGTGTGTCAGGCTCGAGGTCAGGTGTGGTGGAAAGAGGCGGTTGACTGGCAAGTGAGGAGTTGCGGGAATGCGTGCGCAATACGAATGGAGATGATGGTCGGGGACTGCTGAATGACGAGGATGATAATCTCGATTGGAAGCGTAGGTCGAATGGACGGTGAGCGGGGCTGGGACTTGATCTGTTAGAAGCTCGAAAGGCTAGAGCACTGCTACTTGGTGACGATTGCAGAGAGCCCTAAGTTGTCAGAATGGATAGTGATATGTTAGGTTCGTTGTGCTCACATGTAGAGATGGAGTATCGTCCGGTATGGACGAGAGCTCGTCGGCGCTCCCTGGTGCCTGCGGCGGGAGACGAGGAGTACTTTGATCTTGCTGATCGAAACCCTGATTGTCCACATTCACCGGTGGCAAGTCATCCGTCTGTTCATCCGCATCATTGCGTTCTACTGTATCGTCCGCATACTCAGACTGCCCATTGACATGGGCAGGGAGGTCCTCATCTTCCTGGCCGAGATCAAGCTCATCCTCGCGGGCGCCTTCATCATTCCCCTCGTTCGTGGAGCTCATCGGCAACGCAATCGAATGTTCATTGCTTCGCAAGACAGTACGAGTGGTGACAGTATTTGGGACTTGTGGGTAGGTTGCTTAAAAGCTATGGTAACCTTGAATGTGGTTGGCTGATCGACGAGCTTGTGGTGGTTTCAATTGGTCTGTGACGTCGCCGACAGTACGGAGTCGGTCGCATCAGCCTTCGAATACCGTAAAGAATATCTATTTCTTTCTAGCGGTTGACGTTTGATGGGACGCGGAGGATCGCCAACCTAGTAGCATCGACTGATGTAAACACCGATAGTGTTGTCTGTATAGGCAGCTGCCCGCTTGGCGCAGCTTGGCCACCGCCTTCCCTTTCGGCTTGCGTAATCTCGGGTTGGCGGCTGACCGGGGCCCAGCCACACCGAGTACGAGCCACACCAGGTACCATCAGCCTCATGCCCCACAACTCTCTGTTTACATCGACCAGATTCTCAACATCTAGGTTATAATAAATTCCTATTAGAGATTATAGGCAGGGTCAGTATTATCGTTTACATTACTATCATCGAAATACTCGTGTCTTCTTGTGCCCCTCACACCAGTTGACGGCGTCCGGCTTGTCATACACTGGTACGAACCGTCTACGGTAGCATTCGGGCCAGAACACCTAAACATGAGGGGAATGTCGATCATCCATCTCGATCCTAACGAATATCTAGCTCATCATCATCCTTTCTTGGCTTATTCCTAGTTGCATAAATATTCTTGATACACCACGTATGTACCTACGTACGTGTATGCAAGACGGTAACATCAAGCTTCTTGCCGTGTATACATACATACATATATATCTATGTGTTTCTATCCCTCTTGAAACATTCACATTCCATCCACCAATCGCCAAGCATACTTCTCACATGCCTCTTCAGACCCTATTTTTTGCATGACAAAACTAAACCTACCCAGGTGGCCATCATAAGCCAGGGTAGTATTCCACCCTTAGTTTGCATGTAGTGTACATGTGTTCCTGTTAGCATGCCAAGTGACTGGTCTTGGATTGACGTTCGCTTCGATGATCCTGCTATTTTCTTCCACTTGCGTACGTGCTAAATTCATGCATGATATTGTTACATGTGACGGCCCGGAGCAGGGATTAATCCATGTGTAACCCTGCGAATGGGGCGCGCGCGTGCGGTACTGATTTGTTTCTATAGGTAAGTCAGCTACAAGCGCGTAGGTATATAAGGATGTGACTATATCTTGTGGGCGAAATGGGATGGATTTTGGACTTTGTCGGCAGTTATAAAGGCACCTGCATTCCTAGGTAAGGCCCGGTCGAGTACGTACCTAGGTACGTCTGCAAATCTCTTCGCAATAGCAAATATCTAACAAACATCTAGTAGAACACCAAAATGCTTCTCAACAACCCCCTAAGCCTGCTCGCCGCCGCCGCTGCAGCCGCTTTCATCCCACTAGCATCAGCACAATGCAACGGCAATATTGCCTACTGCGACCGCACCTGGTCCAATATCACCACCGTCGGCGCCCACGACAGCCCCTTCGTCGGCAGCGGGCTCAGCGACAACCAGGACATCAACATCACCGCACAACTCGAGATGGGCATCCGTTTTCTGCAGGGTCAGACGCACTACTTCCTCGACGAGCTGACGATGTGTCACACAAGCTGTCTGCTCGAGGACGCGGGAACTCTTACAAATTTCCTGGCTGAAATCAAGACGTGGCTAGACTCGAATCCGCAGGAGGTTGTGACGGTGTTGGTTACAAATGGCGATAGTGTGGGAATTGGCAATTTCAGTGCCGCGTTTGAGGCCAGTGGTATTCAGGAGTATGCGTATGTGCCGAGCACGAGTCCTGATGTGCTGCCGATTGGGGATTGGCCGACGTTGCAGGAGTTGATTGATCAGGGAAAGAGGGTTGTTGCTTTCTTGGGTATGCCCAGTTCTTTCTCTCTCTCATATGAAAAGAAAACAGAGAAGAAGGGGAAATGTAAGAGCTGACAAGGTACAGACTACGGCGCAGACATGTCGTCAGTCCCCTATATCCTCGACGAATTTGCCTACTACTTTGAGACACCCTACGACGTGACAGATTCCACATTCTCGGACTGCAGTATCAATCGCCCTTCCGGCGCAAGTGCCGATGGTCGCATGTATATCGTCAATCACTTCCTGGATGAGGATATCCTGGGTATCGATATCCCCGATCGCGATGCTGCGGCTGCTACGAATGCGGTCTCTGGCACGGGTAGTATTGGGGCACAGGCGGCGCTTTGTGAGAGTCTGTATGGGCGTGCGCCGAATGGGATTTTGTTGGATTGGACTGATTTGGGAGATCCAATTGGTGCCCAGAATGCGATCAATGGAGTCTGATGCGAAAGCGAAGATGATGCCATGTATATATGTATTCAGTATGTATTTAGAATATACATTGATATGATAAGCCCATCTAATTTATTCCTCATCAATTTCAGCCTGCATTTGGCGTTCTGCAGCATGTTAGCCGGCAACAACGCATTTAGTAGAAAAACAAACTCACCGTATATTTTATTTGCAGATGCGATGATCATTTCTGCTTTGCGAGTCATCTTCGCAGCATACCGTTCGGCCTCTTCTTTCGAGTTTGGATGCGATTGACTTTTCCGAGATCGAGCCTGTTGAATATTAGTATCGCATACGTATAGGCGAAAGAAGGTGAATACCATAATCAGAACAGGAACAATATCGCTTGCGTCCGCATCCGCTAAAGCCCGCACGCTCCGAAAGCCATTTTCCCACAACAGTCTCGCAGTCCAACTCTTGACATGAGTAACTTGGGCCATTTCGAGAAGGTCATCTCTGGCACCCGCCTGGAGTCGATCACGCATATGCTCAAGGACAACCGCGAGCATGCCCCACCCCATTCTCTGACAGAATTTGACCATGCCCGCTGCGAAACCGTGACATGTCTGCGCCAGAGTCTGTACGACACCTCGTGGAACGTTATATCGCCTCGCGACGGTCGATAGCGGAATTTCGTTACTGAGATCACGTAGTTGGAATGCCGCGTATGCGCGACGGTATATTCTGGATAGTTGCAGCTGCTTTGGATCATCTTCTTTAATATTTCGACCAGTTTGTACCCTGTATAATGATTAGCAACGTTCCTTTCTTTCTTTCTTTCTTATTTTTTTTTTTAACAACATACATATTGTTCACAAATGCAGGCTGCACTCCAACAAAGAGCAACGCCCGAATCCCACTTTCATCCAAAAGATCCAATTGGTCTCGGAAAATAAGCCAATCGATATTTGTATTCATAGCCACGCTGAGCGGAGTGAACATGTAGAATACGTGCATCTCGCCATCCATGACAAATGCTTGAAGAGCACGTTTGAGTTCCTCATACACAAATATTCCGTCATCAGGTGAGAATGATGATGCTACAATGGCAGCGCCTAGTTTTGTCGACTCATAGGAATCGTCGTCGCGAAGGCGGATTAGATCTGTGTCGACTAGTTCTTGTAAGTTGGTTTCGATCAGTTGTTCGATTTCGGCTTCTTCGCGTGTCTTGCATAGAAGAGTGCATCTCATGAATTCATCGATCGCCTCACGGCCAGATACCAAACGTGTTGCAATGCCTTCTAATAGTGCTCTAGCGACATAGTGTCAGGAAAAGTCAAGTATATCAAGGTAGATGACACACCTTTTTACCCCTTTATTATCCCGTGCCAAACAGCTATCAACAGCTGGCGTCTCGGCATCCCAAATCTCAGAGATGGCTTCCAAATCTGCTCGCTGACAGATGAGATAGGTTTCACCAACAGTGTCCTTTCCTTTGCGGCCTGCGCGTCCTCTCATTTGTCGTCTATATTGGTCAGTGTTCCTGTGAGTCGAATATATGCAGATAAACATACAACAATGCCGGCCCGACAATATCACGGCCCATTCTGGCACCTTGCATGATAACTCGTCTTGCAGGCAGATTTACGCCTGCCGCAAGACTGCACGTCGCCACGATAACTTTGATAGTGCCTCGGTCATATGCCTCAGCAACCAAATCGCGTTCTTCGGTAGTCAATCCAGCGTCTGGCGCAGACAGTCAGCAGCAGACTTGTAAATATGTCAATAGCCTGCTTACGATGGAATGCAACCCCTTTGATGATAGTAATCTGAAAACCTGGATCCAATCCGCATGGTAGACTTCCCAACTCAGCCAACAAATCGAGCCGCCTTTCCAAAAGCTCCGGATCTAGAGTCGACGGCGAAGGCATCGCCTCGCTGATCAACTGCGCACTCATTTGACAAGCATGGCGGCTACCGCAAAATACCAAAGCCCCAAATCCAGCAGTAGCCGTTTCAATAGCCAGAGAGACCATTGCGTTTGTCGTGGGAAGACTCAATGGCTTATATGGGGATGGGTCGACCTTCCTACAAGGCGGCACCGTATCCTGCACTGCGCCAGACTGTAACTTCCTGGCTGTCTGGAAGAACTCCTTGGAACTTATGGCGGGGTATATCGAATTTTCGTAGACCAAGTATTCCTCAATCGGTACTGGGCGATGACTCGATGCATGAAAAGAGGCATGAAGCCAGTCGGCAAGTAGTTGGGTATTCTACCCCGTCAGCCTGCTTTTATACTGAGTTGGCTTGTATCTAATTACTCACAGAAAGAGTAGCGCTCATGCCAATGATTTGAATGTCTTGTTGCAGCAGCAACAGCTTCGTGACCATCAATTCCAGGAGATAGCCACGGCTGTCATCATCTAGCATATGTATCTCGTCCACGACCACTACTGCTAGGTCATCGATCTTACATTCCTCGATGGCCGTATTAACCAGAGAATTTGCCTACACCGACAATGAGAAAAAGAATATGAAAGCTCTACAGATTTGCAAACCCACCTTTTCAATCGTACATACTGCGATATCAGTGTCAGCCCAGGTGGCTCGCGATTTACTGCCTCCAAAAAACCCCGTTACACGAATTTCCTTTGACGGTTGATTCGATCGCTGTTTCGTCGAAGCAGAGAGAGCAACATTCTTTTCAACATCCTGGGCAATGCGACGGAGCCATTTGAGCTTCTCCTGCACCAATGCAACGTACGGTAATACCAGGATAGCTTTGCGTTGGGGGTTTTCTATAACTCTTTTGAGCATCAACACATCAGCGACCAATGACTTGCCGCCTCCCGTAGGCGCCGTGTAGAGCAGGTTCTTTTCAGCGGTCAGATGGCCGCGGCCAAGCAGACACGAGGCCTGCCATGGATAAATGCTCTGGATGCCGACAGCCTGAAAATTGGCGACTAGTACAGGCGGCAGGCCATATTTAGGATGTTGAAGGGAGAGCAGGGGGTTATTGCTTGACTGGCTTGGGGCAGGCGGCGGCGCCAAGGGCGGGATCGCACTGACGGGATTATTAGAACTAAGAGAGCGAATCGGGCTAGCCGCGATGCGTATTTCGTGAGTGGCTGTCGACGCTCGAATGAACTCCACCGGCCGCCGTTTAGGATCGCTGCTGTGTCCGACCATCGTTGCATTTGCTGCTGCAGTGGTCATCGATGTCGCGACAGAGGCAACAGGTTCTTTGGAGACCGAGCTTTGATGCGATCGCTTCAGGCCAGCGACTGTTGTAGTCTGTTGACGGGCTGTGTCCACTGAGGTCTGGAAGCCATGACTCTGGAAAGGCCCAGACATATTATGCTGGCGCGCGACGAGATGACGAAAACAATTCAGACGTCAAAATCGAACCGGGTTCTTATCGAGTCAACATGTTGCTGTAAGAAATACTATGATATGATCCTAGGTCCGTGTCAACAGATACCGCCTTCCAAATGGTCGTGTTGATGTCGGGGATTTCCTTCCGCGATGCGGTCGGATATTTTGGCAACACTGGATAGACACCTGAGGCTGCGAGCGTCGCGGATGCGAGCAGCCAATCATGTAATGCAGAGCCCTGCACCCTGTTGATCTACTACATCGTACGTAGTACGTACTACGAATACGTTATACACACCGCGTAGTGTGGTGTTGAATACATCGTTCTGTCTACATTGGCTTCGATATACGTGATCAGTCGAATTTGACCGGCGAAAATGTGGCGGTGACTGCCGAGAGGGGTGACAAGTGCTATGACTGGGAGCAAGGCAGCGTGCCCATGCAAAGCCACCAAGCAGTCACGGTGATAACCGGTTAGCGTACAGCACTAACAAGTAGTGACTCGTACGAATGATAATACAGACTGAACAGGTAAGACTGCAAGAAGGACGAAAATGGCAATGCAGTGCCGCATTGCTCTGTTCGTATTCCGCTTGACTGGAATGATCTTGATATGAGTGGGCACGGGGCTAGTCTAACCCGGGCCCTAGCCTCGGCGCGGCTTCTATTGGTCTGCGGGTGATACTCGACTCTACGGAGCATGCTCGGTAGAACAAACAGGATGTATGCTGTGTGCGTGGTAATTCGATGTTAAGAGCAGTTTAACCCTGTGCTAATGGATTGCTCTTTGGATATACTACGCAGTATATCAACATTTTGTACACGATCGAATCAATGCGCATGGATAAATCGAACTACCACCTTGATGGCCGCATTCTTTGCGAATCTGATCGTCGATGTCCCATATCCAAAATAATCGTCAACTGGGATGCAGATTTTACTCTGTAAAGGTTGGAGCGACACGATTCATAGCCCATCGCGATTAACCAGGGACAGCAAATTTGCTCATGCTCGCGCGATTCAGGTCACTTGACCAGAACGATCAAATACTGACAAACAAACTTTGAAGACCCTGGATCCCAGACCCTCGTCACCACGAATGTGCGAAACCTTTTACCATGTACACAAATGCCGACCATCGAGTTGCACTGGAGTTGATGCGCGCAACGAACTTGACAAAGCCTTTGTAAAGTAACGCTGGTCTCCTGATGCTCCGTACTAGCCGACGTGTTAATAGAGTGCTCTGTCGTACTCCGTGAAGCACTGAGTAGTGCTCAGTGGCAAAAGTAAAACAGCCGCCGGCCCGCCAGCACGGAGCAAATTTTGTGATTTGCGGGCGCTGATTGGGCCGAGTGACCCGAGACGACGTGGTCAATGACCCCGGCTTGGCCTTGCCCCTTTACTTTTTAGTTAATAACTACGGAGTACGTAGTTACATAGTACGGATTTACCACCTCGATCGCGCCTCAGCCTATCATCGCCGCGCTCTCGTGCTGCTCGCCCTCGCTGTTCTCAGAGTTTCGCTGGACGTCGACTTACGCACAAACTTACCACGTACTTGGATCTGTGGATCTCTCTCGAGTTGAGTTACCGGACTGGTTCTGTCGGTGGGGATCGCTCGCACTGATCGTGACTGCGAGTGTGTGACCGTTCAGCTCTACATAGTACATCTGAAACCAACAGTCACCATGCTCGCAGTAGATGGCCTGAGTACTTACCACTGTGCTTCAGCAACAGCGTCTACAAGACTACTATCCCGTATTCCGATTACATTAGTATCCGTTCTGTAGACATTCACCTGCTGTGCATCCCAGTCAAGCCACGGCCCAAAATGGGGTGCAGAGGGCGATGGCTTGGCACCATGCAGGTCAATCCTCATTGCGCTCCCTCCACTTGTAGTCTTCGTCTTAGTCAACTGTATCTTATTCATTTCCAGCAGAAACAGTCAAAATGATTGCCGCTCGTTGCCCGGTCGCGCGCGACAAACAATAGACTCGTCCGGCAAACGAATCCCACCAGACGGGGCCCGATAAACGTGTGACGGCTGGTCGTGCGTTGCTTTGGCATCCACTTTCTTACGCAAACATGTCCACCACCACCACCACCCTTCTTCCATTCAATGTCGAGTATTGCAGAGATCTCTATAGAATCCAAAAGTCCGCAAATTTGTCTATCTAATAACCTCTCTTGACAAGTACCTAGACCAGGATATAAATATCACAAGGCTCGCTATCACGAAGTCTTGGCAGCTGCATTCCTGGTTCCGCAAGACATACTACGACTGAACTAGTCAGACAGTCATGACTGAACACGAACGAAGGAAAAAGATTCCTCCATTGTACCACGGCGCGTCGTGGCCCGTTATCGCGTGCCCAGATTCTCTTCATTATTTGAGACCTCCCCATCCCATTTTTTTTTTTTCATTCTATCTTCGTAGGTAGCCTACGCATTTGATCGATATAATCTCTCCGGGTACAACCGTCCATCCACGAGCAAGGGACTGGGGAGCCAAGCTGGCCTATTTATTGTTCTTTCCAAGGTTATCTTCATCGTCATTCTCACCGTTATTCTTCAATCTCTTCAAGAAAACCACCAAACGCTGCACTCAGCCTGAGAAACGGAGGACACAGTATAAGCCTTGATTAGTCAAAAGTACTCTGTAGTTACGTGCTCCCCACTGAGTAAGTAAGTCATTATCGCACATGCCCTAGTTGGATAGCATGGGATTAAATCGAGACTATCGGGGCTAGACTGACTAAGGCTCCCAGGCAATAAGGCAATAAGCTCCAACGAACGCACGTCGAAGGTTGGGCGGAACTTCTTTCTATTTTATTTCCCTTGATTTGATTCGGCGCTCTCATGTCATTCCCTTCTTCACCTTCCTCCTACGTCTCCATCCATCCATCCTCTTCTTTCTCTTCACTTTCTCTTTTTACTTTCCTTCTCCTGAGTATTCTTCTTCCCTCTTACAACGCTTCCCCCCACGCCTGACTTCACTTACCACGGCATATCCTAGCGCATCTCCCAACTGCGTCATTTGTTCTTGCCCTCTTGGGTCTGATATCCTACATCACGCCCATCTTCGCTTTCCACTATCGCCAGTTTCAACTTCCAACCACCAGGTAATAATTTCCGCTGCAACCTGACTATTTGTTGTAAGTTACACCCAGACCTTTCTTCTCTTCCTCCCTTTCTTCGCTCTACCTGCGATCAACGCACAAGACTCCCTCCCCATACTTTTTCCTACTTTCTTGCTTTCTCTGTTGGTTCGAACCTCCTGCTTCGTTATTCTTCAGTCGCCTCTCCGATACATGTATCAACCTGCATGCGTCTGGCGATTCCATCTCCCCATCCTGTCCTTTCGCCTACCCTGATTGTCATCATTCATTGTTGCAGCTGTCCCTAGTCTGAGTTGGGCATTTTCCTTCTCGCCGCGTTCCCGCTCCACACGCGCCGGCGTAGATCAAACCCAAGCCGCTGGTGGCTTGCATTCTCTCGATCATTTTCTCATTACTCTGTCGTCCGTCGTACTGCTGCAAACCTGACAAGGTACACACTACTCGCGACTAGTACGACCTACCCAGTACTAAGTGGCTCCTCCTCACATATTTTAAATATTCCCTCCCGTACGCTCCACGCGCGTTCAATTTTCTTATGCCCTTTGTTCTACAACAGCCACGGCCTCCTGTTTCACTCGGCCTGTTTCTCTCTATTCTGTATCATCGTTGTCACCATCCTCAATTTTCTTCTTATCTCGGGCCCGCCTGTCGAACCTTTCCCTGGTCTCTGCCCTCGCCACATCTGAGCAATCATCCATCTTACATACACATCCCTTCACCCGCACTTTCTCAACCTGCACACATCCACCTGAATATCAACCTCATTTCTCTTTTCTTTTTGGGTCACTTCTCCGCCACCACCACCACCAACACCAAGCACGTTCAGTTTTCCTCTCGCAAATAATTGTTGGGGGGGGGGGGGGGGGGGGGGGGGGGGGGGGGGGGGGGGGGGGGGGGGGGGGGGGGGGGGGGGGGGGGGGGG
>JAKLMW010000075.1:0-73771 GCA_022813215.1 Talaromyces ruber | reverse complement strand
TTCTTTTAGTATAAAATCCCAATTTTTTCGTCGACTTTATCAACCTTTTTTACTTGCCGGCCCGCAGAAAACCCCCCCCCCCCCCCCCTCCCCCCCCCCCCCCCCCCCCGTTTCAAGCTGCCGGTGAACTCGGTGAGAGCTTCTCTGCTCTCACCGTGGTGGCATTCGCAGAAAAAGAAACAGAGACTATAGCAAATAGTCAATATTGCACATACCAGTTGAGCAGAGAGCCCCTCTCGTGAGCTCTGTCTGCGTTGGTGCTGTTCTGAATTCTCAATTCTGCGTTGAGCTTGCCCCCTCCATCCCCACTTCTGCTGCCACCTTTACCTCATTCTTCTCATTTCGCTTTCTTCTTTCTTCACTTCACCAGACCACTTACCAACCGACTAGATTCCTTAGAAACGCACCACAAATAAACAAAATGGGTGTCCTCGAGAAGCTGTCCCGCAAGACCGGCGTCATCGTCGGCGATGACGTCCTCGAGCTCTTCAAGTATGCTCAAGAGAAGCAGTTTGCCATTCCTGCCATCGTACGTTTGCTTCCAGTTTTGGGTCTGCTTGATAAGGTAGCTAATTGATCAGAATGTGACCTCTTCCTCCACCGTCGTTGCTTCTCTCGAAGCTGCCCGCGACCAGAACTGCCCCATCATCCTGCAAATGTCCCAGGGCGGTGCTGCCTACTTTGCCGGAAAGGTATTCCCATATTCCTTTCGGGCTGCTTTATACCACTGCTAATTCCATCCAGGGTGTCGCGAACTCCAACCAGGAAGCCTCCATCGCCGGCGCCATTGCCGGCGCCCACTACATCCGTAGCATTGCCCCGGCCTACGGCATCCCCGTCGTCCTGCACACCGACCACTGCGCCAAGAAGCTCTTGCCCTGGTTGGACGGTATGCTTGACGAGGACGAGCGCTACTTCAAGCAGCACGGCGAGCCTCTGTTCTCTTCTCACATGATCGATTTGTCCGAGGAGCCCGTGGACTGGAACATTGAAACTACCGCCAAGTACTTGAAGCGCGCCGCTCCCATGAAGCAGTGGCTCGAGATGGTACCTCCCCTCTAATTGTCCATAGTGTGTGTGCGTGTGTGTGTGACGAAGCTAATGGTGTCAGGAAATTGGTATCACCGGCGGTGAAGAAGACGGTGTCAACAACGAAGACGTTGACAACAACTCCCTCTACACCCAGCCCGAAGACATCCTCGCCATCCACAACGCTCTCTCCCCTATCAGCCCTTACTTCTCCATCGCCGCCGGCTTCGGCAACGTGCACGGTGTCTACAAGCCCGGTAACGTGCGCCTGCACCCGGAACTGCTCTCCAAACACCAGAAATACGTCAAGGAGAAGATCGGTTCTGCGTCCGACAAGCCCGTCTTCTTCGTTTTCCACGGTGGCTCCGGCTCCTCCAAGGCCGAGTACAAGGAAGCCATCAGCTACGGCGTCGTCAAGGTCAATGTCGATACTGATATGCAGTTTGCTTACTTGTCTGGTGTCCGCGACTACGTCCTCAAGAAGAAGGATTACCTGTTGACTGCTGTCGGTAACCCCGATGGCGCCGATAAGCCCAATAAGAAATTCTTTGATCCCCGTGTCTGGGTCCGTGAGGGCGAGAAGACCATGAGTCAGCGTGTCAAGGAGGCTCTTGAGGACTTCAACACTGCTGGTCAGTTGTAAATTGATTTGCCTCTTTTACGGGCAGGGAATATAAAATAAATAAGACAGAATGAAGAATTTTGAGTTTTGAATATATTCCACGTCTGTAGTTTGTATTCGGTGTAAACCATTGTATACATTTCTATCTTTTTCATCAAAAAAATCAGAATTAAACATATGAGGACTTTTCCCTTCTGACCTAAGAGGGTTAGTTAATCCCTCTTCCTCAACTCCGCCGGCAAAGTAGACACATGCTCCTTAAATAGTTCCTCGGCCTGCACCCACACACGCGCATTCTGTCTATCCTTGAGCTGCAACAAGGACGGCAGCAATGCAGTGCTAAACATCTCGGAGCTCTCACGAGGCAGCAAAGACGGCAGATGGTCAATGCTGATTACGTCGAGGGGGAGATCTGGGTTACCGAGGGTAGAGATATTGGTGACGGGCACGGTGGGCTTGTCGAATGTGGTGGTTATGTTGTAGATTGGGATGGGGTTGTGGGGGTTTGTTCTGTATAAGTCAGTCTGAGTACCTGAGGTATTGGATGACAGACTCACGTGTCGGCACTGACGTCGCAGACGACGGAGAGAGTGCGCTTGGAGGAAGCAAGAGTCTCGGCGTTGACGAAGGGGGGGATAGCGGCGGAGAGGTAAATGCAGTTGATGAAGATGTCAGCGTCCTCGACGATTTCCTTAAATGGGCCACCTGTCGCCGTCAGGATTAATCATCATTATAATCATGGGCAGAAAAGGGGAAAATACCCTTCTTAGTCTCCTCAAGATCCCACTTGATGATATCCTCGTCAGGGATACCAGCATCCTTGGCGAACTGTACAGCACCGCTACCGCATCGTCCGAGCTACCTCATATTAGTACAGATGACGACTTCTTCCAATGGCAAAACGTACAGCGCCAATAACGAGCACCTTGGGCGATCGGCCAGCCTTCTTGATTCCAGCCTCTAGAATCTCCTTGACGGAGTTGATGAGCAGACCCTCGTTGGCATAGGGGGTTTCGCCGGGAAGAGGCTCGTCCTTGCCGTGTGTGAACTGCCAGGCCCAGGTCTTGATTCCAAGCGCGGATCCTGACTAGTCAGCACCACAGCTCCCTCTTAGATCTTGAGATAGACATACCTGCATATCCAGCAGAGTAACCAAATGCTTCACCGCATCGTCAGCTTCCTTCATATCCCACCACCGCAAGGACCATATCATACCAGCAACCCGCCGACCCTTCTCGTCCGTCAAAAACTCCAAATCCAACAATGTGCCGCCTCCGCGGGGCCAGCGACTAAGCACCTTCTCCCACCCAGCCTGCTTCTTGTAGCAATGCGCAAAGGAAATGTGTACATGTTCGAGCGGGAAGTCGTCTTCGGGGAGCTCCTTGAGGCCGAGGATATATGTGTCTTTGGGTGCGTCTTTGACCCACGATCCTTCTTCGACGAGGCGGGCGCCAACCTACCCAGTCAGTAAGTTATTAGGAATCATGACTGCATGGAGCTGGTTGGTTAGGGAAGTGCATACAGCGGCGTATTCCTCATCTGTTCAAGCGGTCAAGTCAACATCTCTATTTTGATCTGATTTTCGAAAGACTGGCATACCGTCAAAAATACTCTGACTCGACTTTTCAACGGTAACGTCGTATCCAGCATCTAGCAGCGCCTTGGTCGTCGTAGGTGTAACTAACCATCATCCAAAAATCCCTAATTAGCATACCATACCATACACAATAGCGGGGTTCAAAAAATCGAACTGAGAAAGACTTACGAGCTGACCGCGCCTCTTGAGGCTTGGTCTCTGCTCTGAGCCAGATCTTTGTGCCGGACATGTCTTTTGAAGAATGAATTGAGTCAATTGAGGTTTACAAAATGGAGAAAGAATGGATTGAGTCAGATGTATGAAGCTACTAGATAGATCTGATGGTTATTACTCATAGCGGATGAACGGATTATCCGGTCGCCGGTTTGCGCGATCGGGGCGGGATGGTGCCTGAGCATTTAGGCACTGGAATTATGAGTCAAGGACTTGAGCATATTGGATATTGGATGGAACGGAATTGTATCGTTTCATTGATAATTCAGGTCATGGTCACATAATCTTCCTTCAATCTGATCACCGTTTATCAGACTGCTACTATACACTTGTGATATACTCAGTACAGCATCAATCCGGGAGTCTGCACGAAGCGGCTTCTTGGGCAATTGATGGATTGCGACCGGACTCTTCGGCTGGCGAAACGATTTCTGGGGTATTCTCTGGACTGGGTTGAGTCGTAAGAGGGCTTTTCTATCTTAGAAATCTCGCCGAGCGAATAGTGGTGGTTCCCTTTGGAACTGCTTGACGCAAGCTGTGTTCGTCCCATAGATTCACGGTCATTCTAACCTTAGAATGTCATGATACAGGCTCCCACCGAAAAGACAGCGCGTTTTGACCCAGACTCAGTTGATCCATAAGCTGATTTAGTTGAGGAGAGTAGCTGTCATTCTGACGGTCCGTAACTCGCTCTTCAAACAGCATATTCTTGACATGCTGAGAGTATTTCGCGGCATCCCGGTAATTCTTCTGGTCTATAAGAAGGCGCAATCCGTTGAGGCTCGTTTGAAGCAGAACATCCTGTCCCATCTCCGTCCGTGGTGGAGATTTTGATTTCCGCAACTCCCGCACATATTCCATGAAAGGTCGAGCATCCTGTTGTACAGGATGGTATATGCGCATGGCAAGGCCATAAGGTCGAAGACCAGGTAGGGCCTCTACTATGTTACAATACCTGTCAAATACTGAGGCGGGGACATCTTTGAACACCTCAGCATTCATGTCCCGAGTCATGAAGCGACCGAAATGGAACACCGTTGGTTTGAGCAACGATTCTTTGAAGTTCGTAGACTGGAAATCGTCGGAATAAGCAATGGAGTCTGCAACCTCCGCAAATATTTCCATGGCACTAGCCATGCCTCGTCCATGTGTGATTTCAGCCGCAACGTAGTTGTTCAGGAATGTAGCGAAGATTTTGTCTGCAATCCGCTTAGGAATCTTCCCGTCGGTGCCACCCAAGTCAGATCTATACAAAAGACGCAAAAATGCCCTGAGCTCATCATGAAGGCCTTCCGCTACCATGAAAATGATGGCATGTTTGGTTGCACCCGGGATTTTGAAGAACGATTTGCGTGATGCTGAATCCGAAGCCCAGAACCACTTGGCGACTCGTGTTCCTGCCCCAGTATTCTGCAGAGCTCGATCTGGATCCGTTGAGGCGTTGTGAATCAATGACAACTGCGACCGCAATATCTCTTTGAGTATCCGGCCAGTGAGGGTACCAGCAGCCACGTTGTCATCGAGCAGCCTCATGGGGTCCTTTACTATTGAGAATGTTTCTTCTATCTCTGGTCTGTTCTGGTGAGATTCTATTGTAGGGTATGCCGGTTTGGATGGGACGACGCGGAACAGCGGGTTTTCCAGGATGGCATCCAAGTGCTCATTCGCAGACTGTGCTGGCTTGTTGGTGTCTGCAGCATCGAGTTGCCGACGGAACGACGATGTCAAAGCAGATAATAGCTGCTGGGACTCTCGGGGAGTCTGTGGAAGCGGGTGGTGGATTTTTGGCCATCCTTTTAGCCTGAGAAAGGCAGTATTGTTCTTCATCTGTGATGTATGTGTTGTATTGCCGTCGAAGAGGATTTGATAGGCGGGTGGTGCTAGTGACCGAACTGGGGCTAATAGCCACTGATATCCACAAATTTATTATATATATGCTGATGAGTTTTGATTGTAGTAGACAGTTGATGTAATTGATCACTACTGTATCGTTAAAGCTTGTATGATGCTGACTGATGAACTCGGAACGCCTTACGGGCACTACCTCTCACCGCCTGCTCTTTCTGACGACATCGACAGTCCTTTTGAGCTTAGCTTAGCCGCCTCGCTAAACCTGTGTCGGCAGCCGCGCAAGATCCAATTTCAGCTCTTGAAAGTTCCTTCTGTCTGACTTAGTCAACCATTTACTTTTAACTGCTTGTTTGTATTAAACCATCCACCCCCTTCATCTTCTGCTTTTCGAATCTGGCGGCCCCTTTGCTGCAGAGCTGGTGCTAACCTCTAACAGAGGGCGCATCGTTTGATTTATCGAATCTTTTGACACATCCATTCTTCTCCTTGCCTGGGCACCTGTCCCGTTTGCAATCCCTGCCATCCCATTAAGGACCGCCTTCATTACACCCTTCGTGTTGACGATTTCTCTCAACAATTCTCACATATTCCTTGCGAGCCAGCACTATAGCACAACAGACACACCATGTCCGAAGTTTTATCCAGACCCTCCGCGCCGCGTGGGCGCGGTTCTGCTCGAGGTGGACGAGGCGGTTACAGCTCCAGAGGTGGGCGGGGCGGTCCTCGATCTGCCAAAGCTGAATTCGCCGACAATGCTGCACCCACATCATACGAAGATGAAGGAGAAATTGGTCAATTGAAGCTCAAATATGCGACAGAATTACCCACGTTGAAAGAGCTCTTCTCGGAATGGACAGACGAAGATCTCGTGTTTGCTTTGGAGGATGCCAATGGTGTTCTTGAAACTGCTATTGAGCATATTAGTGAAGGTAATATCTTTCTTTGCATCGCATATTCGGTCAGTTGCTGATTGTTGATGATATAGGTAACGCATCTCAATGGGGTGAGGTCAAGAAGAAGACTACCGATCGCTCCCGTTCCAAGGCAAAGGATGTGCCCAAGTCCCAAACCACCGGCAGCGAAACAGTGCCTCTAGCATCTCGCGGTGTTCGTGGCCGTGGTGGGTTCGAAGGACGCGGTGGTCGTGCTCGAGGAGATCGTGGTCGTGGAGGACGCGGTGGACGAGTCGGTGGCGCACGTGACGAGAAACCTGCTGCACCTACCGAGCAGGTCATTACAAGCATCTCTACCGAGCCCGCTACTGCTGAAGTTGAAACAGCCAAACCCGTTGAGTCGGTCGAGGCCTTGAAGGAACAACAGCAGGAAGCTCATAAAGCCGAACCTGCGAAGAAAGGATGGGCCAGCTTGTTTGCTAAACCTACACCTCCCCCTCCTCAGAAGAAGCCTCCCCCAGTCGCTGCACCTCCAGCCGTTCCTCCCGTCGAAGCTCCCGTCGAAACAAAACCTGAACCGATCATACCGTCTGTACCTGCCACCGTGGCAACCCCGGAAATCCCCAAAGCCCAAACACCCGAACAACCGCCTGTACCTCTTGACGAACCCGCACACGAACCACCCTCTACCCAGTCTTTCGAAGCTCCTTCAGATGATCTCACCAAAACGAACCTTGAGCAGATTCCCGATGTTTCAGTGCCTCCTGCCACCGCCACCGCAGCCAGCACAATCGCAAGTGTGCAAGACCCCAACTCTCTACCTCCCGTTACTCCACAAAGCCGTGGACATGTATCTGGCTATGCAGCCTCTGCTTTCAAGGCAGCTGGAACTCAAGGCCGCTCTGCTAGTTTCCAGCGTCGTGTTTTGGAACAGCAGGAAGCCGTCGTTATGCCTGCCAATCACGCTGTTGATCGCGCTGCTGTCCAATTTGGCAGCATGGGACTGAACGGTAATGAATCCGTGGACGTTGATGAACAGCGCGAAGAAGCGGAAACTCGGGCCCAACCACCCCAACACTCTCCGGTCGCTCCTCGTGCTTCCCTTCCTCCTCCTCAATCTCAGCCCTTGACAGAGACACCCGCTGTTGCCCGTCCTGCTCCTGGTTTGCCTCCCGTGCCCCAGACGGACGCAGCACCTTTCAACGACTTCAGCCGATACGGCGAAGCCCAGAAGCCATACGACCCATTTACCCAACATCCCGCCCAAACCCAAGCTCAAGCCCAAGAACCTTTCTCTCATCAAGCCCCTACCCAAGCTGCAGCAACGACTGGCAGCGAATATTCCCCCTTCTATGCTGCCGATCAGCAGCGCCTTCCCTACAACTACTACGGATATCCTTCACAGGACACCACTGGCCAGCGCGCGTCTGGTTTCGCGACCTCGGGCGCTGAAGGACAGGCTCAAGCTACCCAGACTCCTAGCCGCTATGGTCATACCGAAGCTCCTGGAAGTGGTCAGAACACTCCTCAGCCTACCTTGCCCGGGGCCACCCAATCGCAGCAACCGTCTGGCCAGCACATTCCTGGAGGACAGGGTGCTCATGCTGCTAACTACGGCTACGGCTATCCTTACTACTCAAACCCTCATTATGCTCAGACATACATGAACATGAACCAGCAGCACCAATATGGCCGCAACCGTCCTATGTATGATGATGCTCGTCGTTACGAAGATCACTACATGCCTCATAGCAATCAGTACGCGTACAGCAATCAGTACGCTCCATACGGTGGCAAGGGCGCTATGTACGGCCAGCCATTCTCCTACGACCACTCTTCTTCTCCAGCAGGTTCTGGTTTTAACCAGGCTCTTCCAGGTCGGGACTCTGTCTACGGTCGTACTGGATCTGCCCAGCCTGAGAACCAGCAGTCTGCTGCAGCAAACACCACCTTCGGGACAGCTGTCCCCGATGTATTCGGTCGTTCGCAGTCCGGATTTGGCCAGAACCAACCTATCTCCCAGCAACAAACTGTAAGCAGCGAGGAATCTACCAAGGGATACGAAACCTCCAAGACGGGCGGCCCAAGCCCTTCTCTTGCTCAGGCTAATCGACCTGGTTCAGCCACCAGCAGCATCCCCGGACAGTCGCAGTCACAGACTGGTTTACCCCCTCTCCAGGGACAGCAGGGTCAACAAGGCTTCGGCGGTTATCCTCACTTGAACCCCCAGTACAGTGGCGGTCTCGGAGGCTTAGGCAGCCACCAGGCCAATGTTAGCCAAAACCACCACCAAGGAAGTGCATATGGCAACTACGGCGGCGCGGCAGGCTTCGGTAACTACTATGGAAACTCTGGACGCGGCGGCGGTTGGGGTGGCAATTACGGACATTAAATGTTGACTAATTGGTTGAGCTTAAAAACAAGGGATTGAGTCTAACGGCGTTCAACTCTTCGATTTGAGTGTTTTCTTTTTCTATCTTATCTATTGTGTTTATTATTAGTATCTCTGGATGGTGGACTCGGGTTTTTCTTTTAAATGGGAAAATTGTTCAGCGATGGGAAGTGCTCTCTTGCTGCTACGCTACGCTTATGTTTCAAATATGTTCTCTTTTTTTTTTTTACCATGATGTTTTCTTTTTCTCCGCATTAGGAAAAGGGAAAATGAAAGCTAAAAAGAAAGAAAAAAGGAGCCAAAATGGGATTTTTGTGTATTTCTCTCTCACTCTCCTCTTTTCAATTTTCGTTTTTCGAAAAATTACTCGTCCGTGTCTTTTCTTTTCTTTTCTTTTCCTACATGTATTACAAACAGAAATCGTTTATGCTTTAGGCATAATACGTCCAGATGTCATAACAGTTCTATCAGTTAGTATCAATCATACAAGGCGGAAAATGGAATAGAGATGGAAGCAAGTTAGGGCAAGACTTGCTATTCTGGTCAATTTACCTTGTTTGCTTGAAAATTCTTCAATTGAGGTATTACTTATGTTACATCCATGAATTCAACAGAACAGAAAAAGCGGTACCAAATAGACATGTAAGGAATAGAAAGAAACCTAGACCCTGCGTTCATGAAAGTATAAACGACGCCTCGCCTCATGTCCGTTCGAATACTGTAATCGAGAGTCAGCCTCCGGTTTAAGCACAAGTAATTAAAGTATAGGTCACGGAGTAACTATCTACATACTATTACAATCCCAATCCCTCGCCGCCAACCTTGTGATACGGCGGGTTCGCATCAACAGCACGCGAAGCATCAAACCTCCAAACTCCACCGGTACGATCACTCTCGATACCTGCGCCATTACCCTGCGTCAGGTCCAGCATTGTTGCCAATCGCATAAAGGTATGATCGTCCTTCTCATTGACTCGTTTGAAGAACCGTCGCTCCCATTCTTCACCTTCCTCTTTCTCCTTTTTGCGGAGTTCGCGTTGCGCAACTTCGATTTTGGTTTTGGCCACTGAGGTCGCTTCCATGTCACCGCGTTCGATGGCTGCGGCGACATCGCGCCATGCGCGGCGGGTTTCCCATACATCCTGTTCTTCGAGAGGGGCGACCGTTAAGGGTGTTGTCTTCATGCTGCTCACGGTGAAGACTTCAACGTCCTTCTGGGCGCGAGCATCGCGGATCGTGAAGCTGCTCGACCATTGGCCGTCAGCAGTATATAACGGATGTTTTTCGCCTTCGCTTTCCTTGTATAAAACCGCTGAGAAGGTGTTCTTCTTGCCGCTGAGCCATCCCTTGCCCGAGAAGTCGATCTTGGAGATGTACCCGGTTGAGCTGGCGATTTTGGTGGTTTTTTCAAGTTCGACGTACGGTGACCCGTATATCAGGGATTCGATGTGCAGATTGGGGAGGGTGATGAGGTAGTGTTCTCGGTCGGCTTCGTTGGTTGCGTCTTTGCCAGGCGGTGTTAGAGAAAGGTATGCGTGGCCGAGCTGTTTTACTTGGATGGTGCTGGAGAAGGAGGCTTTTTGAGCATTGTATCCTTGGAGCTGTTCTTTTGTTAAATAAAGCGGATCTCATTCGACGACTAAGATACGCACCTCAACTCCATGCTTCTCGTTGACTATCGAATACGCCGTCGCCGGAGGATGATGACTGCCATAACCTCAAATTAGTACAGTTACACCACCGAGAATAATCGCGTCACCAGATACGTACCTGACTTGTTCGCTAATTAACTTTGTCTCACCTATATCCTCATTCTCGACCCACTTGCCCAGGAACAGCTCTCCCAGGAACGGGTTGAGAGGTTTCTTCTCGCTTCCTAGCTTTTCGCTTCGAGAGCAGTATTGCTGGTGCAGAGTACTCAAGAACCATCTTAGGACTAGTAGCGCTCTCTTTGCAGGATCGGGCTCGCGTGCGGGGGCAACGAAGAGTGTGGGATGTTCGCACCAGTACGCAGAGTACTCGGTAAGAGAGGTGGTCGAGAGGATGAACGGCGGTGCGGTGAGAGAAGAGAGGTCGCCATTGAAGGATGCGATGGACTAGAGATTCATAGTTAGTGAATGCCGAATTCGTTGAGGCAGAATAATCACCTTCAGGAAGCTAGTCCATGAAGTTTTGCTTGCGGCGGGAACAGCACTAGCTTCGTCTTTGGTAGCCATTATGAATACAGTCAGTTCACGCGGTGGTTACTTGCAGAAATGATCGGAGAGGGTGGAAGAGTATGGGGCTATATGATATTTTATTCTGGAGAAGGCTCGATGTTTAAGGTAAATTTGTGGGGTGCCTGAGGAGTGCTGCAGGCATCCGGGATCTTAGCCGACGTCATCGTTTGACCGCTCGATCTGACCAATTCTCACCTCCCAAAAGTACGACTACGACATCTCTTGTGGCTCAGTACGCACTCAATTGCGACTGTCGCCATCGTCTAATCATTCGCTGTACAATTCCCCATGCGTGACACTGCCACATGCCGTGGGATGCTGCGTCCAATGAGATCACGCGACACTAAACGACATCATTCCGCAAGGCGACTTTTACTAAATAGGCATGTCGATCGACTACGCTATGATCTTTACGATCAACGTGCGAAAACAAAACAGGAAATCGTTCATTCGTTGCTAATTTAGTTTATACTACCAAAAACTATCGACCGAGTTATGTATAACTTGGTATTTCGTCTAGGAAAACCGAAATTTCGTCAATAGAATACACAATAAACAACTCAAGCAGCCGCTCGTTGGGCTAGCTTCTCATCCACTCTCTGTCGCCAGGTAGCTCCTTTGATCGTTGTGAGCCACATAAAGAACCCCGAGACGCCCACAAATATCGCAGAGATGGTGCTGAACCAGCCTACGCCCATAGCTCCAATGCCCGGTAACACAACACCCGTTCCCAGCGCTCCAAGAGCATACCGAAACATATAGTTGCCCGCAACAACCTCAGCGCTTCTACCCTTGGATTGCATTACGTCGAGACAGTAGGTATTCAGACTGGGAAAGACAAAGGTCTGCGACACTCCTTGAAGGAATAGTGCGATGACGGGAACGGGGATCCCGCCGACTTTTTGGTCTATGGTCCATCCGTAAATGAGGACCCAACCTGGGATGGACACTCCCAAGAAAATTAGGCAGGACTTGAGGCGGTCCTCGGGCACGCGAACGCCGTCTCGTTTACGGATCCATTTGCGGACAATATGGTCAGCATAGCGGCCGCCGAAGAAGGTGCCAAAAACATAGCCGCACCCCGGAGCAAGATAGAATAGCCCGGATTCAATCGGAGTGGTGAGGTTGAAACGTGGATTCAGAACGTATCTGATCGGAGTAAGGAGAGAGTATTGGTTCCAAACAAGAGATGCGGAAGCAAGTGCGGCAAAGAAGAGATTGGGGTACTGGAATAGCAATTTGATGACTCGAATAGGGTTCATGCGGTGCCAGATTGCGACTGTCTTTTCTAGTGGTGAGAGGTCGGCGAGGTCTGAGATGGTTTTGTGCGGGATTGTCTCAGGAATGAACAGAGCGACTAGAATGAATGCAAATCCACCAAGTGCGGTTTGCAGCCAGAAGATGACCCGCCACGAACGGTAGGTCACTATGACACCCTAGAGCTATTAGCTTTGAGTATAACGAGAACATGGGATATGGCGTACCCCTAAGAAGGGTCCAAGTGCTGGACCAATCAAAGTTCCGGACAGAAACCATGCGAGAGCAGTGGCTCTCTCCGTGGGTGTGTAAATATCACTGATAGACGCACTACCCACAACAAGGAAGGATGTTCCTTGAAAAGCCGTGAGGGCTCGGAAGATGAAATATGCAGCCAGATTCGGGGAAAGCGCTGTTGCCAGACTAAAAACGAAGAAGAAGAACGAGCTCCAAAAAGACATCTTTAATAAGGTCAGTTTGATGCTGAAATAATACCTGACAAGAGAACTCACAGGTCTTCTGCCATAAATCTGGCTAAACGTTCCCCAGAAAGTGGAGGACAGACCCATAGTAAGAACGAACACAGCATTACTCGCATTGATCACACTACCAGTGGTATCGAAGGTTTCCGCCACCTCTGGCATGGCAGGAAGGATTGTTGTTGATGATATCGGCGATAAGAAAGAACAAGCAGACAGAATCGCCACGATGGCCACTTTGCGAGCCGGCGAGAACCGCAGATATTGATCGGCGTTTTGTTCGCGGTAGACATTGTCGGAGACGTGCATGTCTTGATGGGAGACGTGGCTGCGGACTGTGTCGAGCATGCCGAGGTTGTTGTTTCTGCTCTGGTTTGTGGGTGTTTGGTCGAGAGATGGGAGGTTTTTCTCAATGTCGATGCGCTGTTCATGGATCGTGTCTCTGCTTACTTCGTGGTCGTGCTCTTGCTCCGAGCAATAGCTGACTCGATCTTCTCCATCCTCGTGTCGGATACGAGTCTCATGAGTTGATCTTAAGCTGTCATCGGAATTCGAAGCACGACTCGATGGAGCCGATGAGTCGGATCGTTGATTTGTTGAAACGGGGGTCTTTTCTGTCGCCATAGTATCTAACAGCCAGCAAGACAGAACAATGTTTATATGTAAGTGTCGTAGCACAGGTTAAAATCTCCCTGGCTTTGTCGATTCGAGGTAGCACTGAAGACCGGTCCAGGTATATACCACATTCTACAACAAGTCAGGCCAATTGTGTCCATGGACCGTTATTTGTATGCAGGTCGACAAGAAATTGAAGCAATCAATTCAATTGACTAAAGGACAATCAATTTAAGCCTGAAATCGACCTGTTCTTCGTGAGACCTAGCACAATAATAATGTTGTAAATCTCGTATAAAATTCTGGAATGTAATCGATCGTTGTGATAGTACTTATATACGAGATTAACGACTGCACTCACATTTCAAAACGAAGAAACAATAATGACTCACACGAAACAAGTACTGTAAATAAAAGAGGTTATTGGAGGCTAGCAAAGGAAGAAGAGTCTAGCCATGTTTTATAGCACTACTTGGAAAACTTCTGACAAAAAACACTAAAATCCACTTCCTCTTCGGATTTCCACCCTCGAGGTACATCTCTACGTAGCAAACCAATCAAGATACAACAAGTAATCGACGATCGCCCACGAGTACTTCACTGCAGCCAATTGCCATTGATTCACTAGATCTTAATAGAGAAATAGATGGTGTGCGTCCACTGTCCAAGGAAAATTTTGAGTGTCGTACCCAAAAAGTCGGCGGAAAAGAATCCGATCGTACCTAGGATTTTTTGAGTACCCGATCATCGGCTTGTCCCGATTCACCGTCTACGCCCTCGAGATGGATGAAGGAGGGAAGTTTGCCATCGGACATTAATACTCAGAACACTTTGAATGTGAGCGGTGAAAGGTCGAGGTAACAACCAAATGCTCCGATTGTAGGTTTGTTTGATGTGTTAACAATTGGCTGATTGTGACTCCGGAGGTAAACAACTGTGTTAGGGCTTTGCCGGGATGATGTCCGATGTTCTCGCTGCGAGTGTTTTGTGATGAGGCATATTGTGGCGGGCGATCTCATTCAGGCAAATCATGTATTTATGCGTCGAGCCAAAAAGTTCTATTTTGAGCTTGTCAATTGAGTTCTACAGTATCCTGTTGTAACATCTTAGGGTAAGCAGTCTCTATCTCAATGTAACTCAATATAGCCTTGAAAGTCCGTCTCTTCGAAATACTATTCGTACTAGATAAGCCAGTCTTACGACTGCTCTTCGATACTAGACTTTCTACATTGAGTTGACTGAATGGCTATGTTGCTCGTTTCTCGAATCCAAATCAACCGAGTACTAAATATTCCTTTTGGTCTACTCAAATTGGATACATCTATCGACTTTCTATAGATCATAATTTTATGAACGATCTGGAACAGCGGTTTTTCTGGTAAGTAGTGTTTGGAAGGAGGTCATGTGCTACATCTGGATAAGGTATACGAGATTCGTTTGATGGAATTATGAATGTGTTGCTACTAATGCGAGCATATTCTTGACTAATGACTGCACTGCATTGAAGAGTACCTTCGATGCAAACAAAATCCTCGAGTCTGATCGATGCATAAGTCGTGTTTCAAATGAGTTCAATGTGTTTCCTATTTAGGTAGTTGTCTACCCTAATTCTCCGTGCTAGATATCGTGCTCATCACGATCATGGGGAATAAATAGTATCTGGGATATGCCGAAGGACACTCAAACCGTGCATAATATTTATTGTCTTTATTGCTGATTTTATCCAGAAATTGAATGTGTGTTGTCTCACTCTGAGTAGACTTCGCTTCGTATCAACTGGACGAGCTCCCCATACTCTCCCGTCTTTTGCAGCATATCACAAAATATGCCATTAAGACTAATCAATTCGGCCGGCGAGCCCATCCTATCAAAGTGAATCAATTAGTAACCTCCCGATGAACATGCACCGTATGACTGAAACTTACTCAAGAATCTCTCCACCTCCCATGACAATCACCCGATCGTAATCCACAATCGTCCGCAACCGATGCGCAATCGCAATGATCGTCGACTCCGGAAACTCTGTTCGAATCAAACGCTGTATATGCTCATCCGTCTCCTTATCGACAGAAGCCGTGGCTTCGTCGAGAAGCACCACTTTGGCTCTTCGACTAACCGCGCGGGCTAGACCCAGAACCTGTCTTTGACCCTGGCTGAAATTCTCCCCGTTTGCTGCGACGGGGGTATCTAGTCTCAGACTTCGAGGCGTGTTTCCATTTCCGTCATCAGGGGTAGCATTGGATGCAGCAACCTCAATGGAAGTACAACAAGCCGACAACGCAGCCTGCAACTCCGTCTCACCGAGCTCTCCAAACGGATCAAGATTCGATTGCACATCCCCCGAAAACAGAACCGGATCCTGAGGAATCAACGCAATGCTTGTACGCAGACGATTGAGTGGGATTTTGCTTATGTCGATCTCGTCTATCGCAACTCGGCCAGAGACAAGTTCCGTAAATCGGAGTAATGTGAGCCCTAACGTGCTTTTACCGCTTCCTGTACGGCCTACGATGCCGACACGTTCACCGGGATTGATGGTGAAGTTTATGTTTTGGAGAATATTGGGGCCGTCGTGGTATTTTGCTGTGACGTTGGAAAATTCGACTTGTCCTGCGTTTGGCCAGTGGGCGGGTACTTGATCCCGTTTACTCGCAATGGCCAAAGGTTCTTCTTGCTCTTCTTGTTGAACCTCTGCGTACTCCTTTACTCGTTGAAACGAAATGAGTTCGACTTCCAAGTCATTCATCGTTCGGACCAAGGTCAAGATCGTCTGCCCAAGACCTACAGCATGAGACAATGAGAAACCAACAAGACCGGGATCACCGCCCACTTTCCACGCAAGAAGCCCGACAGTCGCAGTGACAGTTGCAGCACATAGATCTAATCGAACGGCAACCCATCGATTGGAATTGAGTTGTGCTTCCATAGCCCGAGCGTGAACGCCAACTTTCTCCGACAGGAGCGAAAAGAACTTCTCATCCATGTCACCCCGGGCACGAATAACGCTTAATCCGGCAATAGAATCGATGAAATGAATAAACACCGGCGACGCATTCACGGAGGCCAAACGTTTCACTTGTATTTGCGTGCGGGTATACATTTCACCAATCAGTAGTCCGATGCTGCAGACAATGCAAGCTGGGATGATAAAGATTGGCATCACGGATGCGATACTGGCAACACGAAACAGAAACCGAAGGCAATTGTCAATCAGCTTGTTGAGGTATTCTGGCAACACTGCGTCCATTGATCGTACGTCGTTTCCGAATCGGTTCATTGCGCGTCCAACGGGGTTCTGGTCAAACCATGATACGGGGGCGTGCAGGATGGCGTGAAGGAGTCTTCGGTGCATCTTTCGGGCTGCGTTCCAACCGCCTGCTTGGAAGATGACGACGTTGCCGAATTGAAGCGTCAAGTATATCAAGATTGTAGCTGCATATATGGGGAGATAGTAGCCGACATTGGGTATCGAATCGCTGCGATCATATGCGTCTGCCCAGATGGAGAGCCAGTATGTAACGGAGAAGTAGGCTATCTGCACAGCTAAAGTAGATACCATGGCTAAGATGACGAAGCTGAAACCGCCAAAATTGAACAGATATTCAAATGCTATCCACGCAAATACCGTTAGATAGGTTATAACTATAGATCATGCTCAAAGAGTAAACAGTACGTACCTATATTTCGTGGAATCCGGCCTTTGGAAGATTGCTCTGCCACCAACCGGGAGGATACTTTCCGTTCCGATGGGTCGTTATCAGTAGACTCTTCGTCGCCAGTCTTTTTGTTTGCTTCCGCCTCGCTGTTGTTCAGAGGGGTGACAGCACCCGACAATTCTACGACGGTCAGTTCATTCGAGATTGTGCTCGTACCAGAAGATGCCAATCGACTGTCCTCGTTTGTTTGAACTGACGTAATAGTGCCATTTTCGACATGCACAGTAGTCTGAGCATCCTCCAGAGCCGAGGGCAAGTGCGTTACGAGTATAACCGTTCTTCCAGCAAGAAGTCCCTTGCGGAAACACTGGTCATATACCCAGGCCGTGGTATGTGTGTCAAGGGCCGAAAATACATCATCCAGCAATAGCGTGGTAGCCTGAGAATAGATGGCTCTTGCTAATGATACTCGTTGTTTTTGTCCACCAGAAAGACTGGTCCCTCGTTCGCCGACAACAGTTAAATCACCTTCTGGAAGTTGTTGAAGATCCTGGAGAAGGCCACATGCCGCGACAACATTTTCGTATCGAGTCTTATCAAATTCGGTATAGAACAAAATATTTTGTCGGACTGTATCGTTCTGTAGCCAGGCAGTCTGAGGAACATATGCTACATCTCTTGGGCAGGTCGCTATGCCCGACTCCAGTATGGTCTCGCCAATGAGTGATAGAAGCAGAGAAGTCTTACCAGAGCCGGTCGGACCAGTCACCACATTCAACGCAGACTCGGTAAATGCCACATTGATATTTTGCAGCCTGAACGCTGCCACCGGAGTCCTGCGAAAAGTGGCATTGTGAAACGCCGGAGGTCCTTGCGGATGACGCTTCATCTCGACTGCAGAATCAAAGAATCGATCAAGACGACGCAATGACTCAAGACTTGTCGAAGCGTTACGAACAATATTTGACACCCATAGGCATTGGTTCCGGAGTATCTCCATGATCGACAATGCTGTAAATGCTTTTGGTGCGTCTAGACTGTTATTTGTAAGAAGAACCACGGCAGAAAACGAGATGAGCAGGCTCATCATTGGTAATAGGTCTCCCGCTAACGAAATAACCGCAGCTGTCAAGTTTCGTTTCCACACCCGACTCTGTTCTACTTGACGCAGCACATCCACCTCTTTCTCCATTGCGGGTTCCCATCCAAAGTATTTGAGCGTCCGGATCGAGCCAAGATATTCCGTGATTTTGGAAATTCTGGCATCGGTAGCTTGCATAACGCTTCTTTGGATGCGAGATACACGTCGTGATGCCAGAGTTGGCAAGGGCGAGAGAAGAAACAAAGTAGCTACACCGAACAGGGAAGGCCATCCAAGCAAGCGGTACAAGTAGATGACGGCAATGATGACAGTGATAGGAACGACCACGGGTACGAAAAAGATTTCACGTGCATTGTAGATAGCCTGCACGTCGGAGGACATCAATGTTGTAATATCGGCCTGTCTTCCTTTGGATAATTCTTTATCCACTACACTTCCACCATGATCCACTTTTCTTTCAGCAACCGTAGAATCATAGATATGAGATCGGATCGCAGTATGGTATATCTCTTGTACGAGGGTCATGTTGACTCTGACCAAAAGTCTTGTGGCAACGAAGATATACCGCTGACTACACAAGGTGCGGATAGCCGGACCAAAGAATAACACTGAAATCCATACAAGTGGGTGAACTATAGCATTCGCAGGATCCTGAAGATATCCCAAAAGTCTCATGAGAGCGGACGGCGCAAAAAATTCACCGAATGCCAGCAGCGCCGACCAAAAGATCATATTTTGAATATCCTTTTTCAATAATCGGCACAACGTAAAAAACGTGTTGCTGCCTGGACGACGCTGCTTTTGATATCCTTTGAACCACTTTATGGGTGCATCGTAAGAGGGTAGAATGGGCAAATCTTCTATGGTCAATTCATTTCGAAGGCCGCGAATAATCAGCCATGTAATCCATTCATAAGACCAGTAGTAGGAAAAGAGGGAGCATGTTTCCTCCAACGATGCCTGATGGGTAAAGCTAAGACCTTCATTGCTTTCATCTTCGCTGTATAAAGTCCGCTGTGGGCGTGGAGATATGGCAGGTATTAGGATTGTCGCAAACAAGCACCCAACCAGAGCAGATTCGAGCGTGCCGGGACGATAGGTTGCTCCGACGATGAATACCGGCACAAATGTTTGTATAACAGCAAGCAGTACGGTCACGACGATAATTGTGTTTACATGGCGGAATACACGACTTTGGGTTGAGCTATTCCCAGCAAATCTCCCAATGTACAGTACGGTTGCATACCCGAGGAGCAGCGACCTCTTCCAACTACCGCCCTGAGGAAGAATAGCTACACTGATAGCGAACGAAGCAGTCGCAAAAACGATCTGAGCGACATTATACGCGATTGGTGTATAAAACTGAGCAAAGACGGGGGTCTTTTCGTCGTCATTTTCAGACTTTGTCCACAGCCGCCTTGCAAGGTAGAGAGAGTAATGTAGGAGAAAAAGACAGGCGGAGACTGCAAGCAGGCCTAGATAAACGTCTCCTCGAGCAATGGAACGAGCGGCATGTTCTGTTCGAGATATCCAGAGATCACTATTTACAATATGAGCGAAAATCGAATCTTAGCAGAAAATTTCAAGTTCTCACCGCTGTGTCTCAACCATCGAAACATATTGATCTGCTGCAAAGCGGTTCATTTCATAGATTGACCTAACGAGCCAACGAACACATCGGACAATAACAGCCGAGAGTTACAGCCACCCTCTCACGTAAAAAGAATAGAATGCAAAAGAATGAGAGAAAGCGCCTGAATCATGGGTTGTGTTGTTGCGCCTTCAAGTTTTCCCTTGTTTTCGCAAACCTCGTCGAGCAGTCACTAAGTAATTAGTCATCCCATGCTGGAACTTAGTTATCATGCGGATTTTTGCATCTGACGGTGGCTAGTCCGATCACCTCATTTGCTGCGAGTCTCTCGAAAATAGGCTGTGCGCAACGCCAGTGGAGAGGCAGATGATTAAAAGGTCCACTATGGAAGAACGGTGATGGCGCCGGAGTTCCTTTGGAGCCGTCGAGATCCGAACCCACTAGCACCGTTCTAGTCTGTAGCTGATCGGTGAGGCCGCCATCTCTTTCCGAATGTCGAGACCATTTCCCATTCCGGTATGCTATCTATAATCTGGTGCTGGCTTCTGAGAGATGGTTTTTGTAGCTGTTCTTGTTTCGCCCTGCGACTGTCCATCGGATTCGAGAGTCAAAATACTAGGCCATGTATTCGGCACACAGTCTCCCCGTGTATCCCGTGGCCCCGACAAGAACAATATCTAGGTCTTGCATCGTTGAACAAAAAGAAGGAAGGGTGTTTTTGTACAATAAGATACAGGTACAGGTTTGATCTGGGAAGAAAGATGGAAGGGGAGGGTTTCTAGTGTCTATTTCTGTGGATCAAGGTTGACTTAATTGATCCTATTTCCGGGGCGAGGTGAGCAATATATGCCCTTTTTTTTTTTTTTAGTACGTGTCTATTCTAATTATATATTCGAAGTTTTGCGGGCCAGGATCGACTGAATTACTACGTATACATAGTAGAGTACGGAGTAACGACCACAGCGATCGTCTTGTAGCTACTGCTGTACAATATCGGCATCATCGACGCCGTTGACCGATTGGCCCGATTATCTCACTACCAACAGATCCACGAGCATTGACATAGGCATTTCTCATTCGTGTTCCTGGAATTGGTTTCTAGTGTATATATAATATGAGTCACACCCCACCATTCGGCGGTTGGGATTGGGCCCTAGCTCAAATTCATGATTGGGACTGGAGGACACATCTTATCGATACATTGGCGTGATCATAGTTATCATTGATACATATAGAGGGACGTTTTGATACTTATATAAAGATTGACTGTGCTCCGATAAATCAAGATAATGATATCAAGCAACAACTCGAAAGTTAAACCGATCCTTCCGATCAAGATATACAACCTTATCTGACAACCCGGCCTTTTCAATCTCGGCTTTGAAATCATCCAGTGGACTTGCAAACACATCATAATCATCATAATGTATCGGAATCGTCAGGTGAGGTTTGATCAATTGAATCAGCTGTAAGCCTTGCTTGGCGTCCATGGTCACCATCACTGCCATGGGTGACAAGGCCGGGGAAGGAATTGTTGTGCCACCGAGATGAATGAGCATCAGGTCGATATTTTGGCCTGCGTATCGCTCGGGGATTTCTTTCAGTTCATCGACCAGAAGGGTGTCACCGGATATATAGATACGGTAGCCGACTTTGAAGTCCGATGAAGACGTGGAATGACCGAGTTCGACCATCCATCCGTTTGTTGGAGGAACCTATCACAGTTAAGTACTCGTAGGTCGACGGGCTGAGTAAAGACTTACTGCTTGAAGGATATCATTCAATACCTGGAGAGGTTTGGTAGGAACATGTTTGCCCGGCATTCCCGTTACGCGAACCTGCGGCTTCTTTTCGTTGCTACTATTCGTACTACTGCTGATATCAACGAGCATCTGCTCAAAAAAGTCTAGAGCATGAACATTTGAAAATGAGTCCTGTGCGCCCTTCGAAGTGAGATGGTCCTTTGCATGTGGAGTGGTGATGATGGGCAGATCCCGGCGTAGAGACGCTTCTACTGATTGATCAAAGTGGTCTCTAGAATGGTGTCAGTACGTTGATTAAAGATAGCGCGAGTTTCTTACGCGTGATAATGCGACAGCAAGACCAAGTCAATCCGAGGTAAGTCATGTAAGTCTACCGCCGGGTTGGTTTGGCGCACGGCAGATACGCCGGGCCCTAGATGCACATGGTCTCCAGCATGAAGGAAATTTGGCTATGTTCTATCAGAAGCAGTTATTCAAAGTGAGATCCGAGACTTGCATCAGTCATGATCCGAATGCCCTCCCATTCCCTGCCATCAAAATAACAGTCAGCATCTGAGTCAAGGACAAGTCCATGCTATACTAACAAGATAGTCGTTGCTGTCCCGACGAAAAACAGAGATGCGTTCTCCGTGCCGCCACCGCCGCGCGGGTGCACTTTTACCTCCTTCGCGTCCGGCAGGCTGTCAGGCAAGGTTTTGCCGGATGGCAAGTCGCGGGTCGGAGGTTGCACCTGGTTGGGACTTAGGGTAAGGTGCTGCATACTCATAATGTTCGCTGCTTAGGAGAAAGAATAAGACAAAGGAAGGGACAAGGGAGGATGAATATCGCAAATCTGGAAGTTGATGAAGGTTCTCGTTCGTACACATGACGTCACATCTCCAGCTCGATCATTCACTCATTATTTGACGTCTAATAGTACAATGGATCTGCCTCATTGTGCACATCTAATCTATTTAGATACTGGGTGGTGAGTGCGCTGGTGCTCTGGGGTTGAGGCTTTCTTCCATCGGTCAGGGTTGTGGTCGTGATAACCCTAAGTTGTCGGACACTATATCAACACTGCCCCCGTGGCCCCACGGGAAACTCATAGAATTACTCTACTGTATACAGATCGTATTAATCTCGTTGACGTTCTCGCATTAATCAAGGGCAAGCTTTTGTCATTTTAGTCATGCGAGCCCAGACTGAGGAGACGAATTAAAGATATCACCTTACTAACCCGGCCTAGCTCTACCGTATCCAAAGAGATAAGACGAGCACTTCTCCACACCGGCATACGACCTCAATTTATTTCCAATTTATTTTAGTTACTCCCTCAAGACGTGGAATTCAGCACTGCGTAGTCTTGGGAAGCGGGTTCGGAGTACGTCGTCATCCAGCTTACCACAAGTTATCACAACAGCCCTGCAGGTTGCCACTCGTCGAGGGATCACGAATGGGATGCTAGCTCCTTCGGATCCGCTGCATGGATCCTTCAGATGGAACATGGCGACGGTTGACCACGGACGATGCGCCTCAATGCTTGTCAGCCGAGCCTAAGCCGCCAGGGTGTTGATCGTCGAATCCACTCCACTCTGGCCAGTCCCTCCAGTGCCTGAACCAGCTTGCTTATCGCGGCAGGGATCGCCTTTTGGCTGAACCCCGTAATTTTGCGGTCTCATTCCATCCAATTTTATTTTCCCTCGTATCCGGCTCAGGAATCTTGCTCCGCCCGCTACACTATGCTGCCATCATACCTTGTCGTCGCATTTAATACTTGCTGTTTATGGCTAAATCGCCATTGATCAGCTACAGGACTAATCTGCAGCCAATCAAGGGCGTTTGTTTCAATGATACCTAGAGCTCTAGGCAAAACATAAATATGAGTTCGATTTCCCCTCCTAGAACTCTTCCCTTTTTTCAAGCGAGCCCGCTTTCCAAGGTTACTCAGCCTGCAAGAACATCAGTATGTTGGTTCAGTCCTTGATCTCAGCGGCTTTGGTCGCCACAGGTCTTCTCGCCGAGGGTGCACTGGCCGCAGGGTATCATGTACCCATCCCGGCTAAAGCTCAGCGACGATATGAGGACCATTACGGTGCAATGCTTGGAAAGCGGACGAGCTCTGCTTCAAAGAACGCAACCCAAGATTTCCGATACTTGACCAAGGAGACAAAGCGTGAGTAAAATTCATAGCGTCGACGTTATTGGCGGATATGTCCTTACGAGAGCTTATCTAGCATATCGAGTCGAAAGTCTGCCCGATGTCAATTTTGACCTTGGTGAAATGTACTCTGGTCTCGTCCCCATTGAATCCAACGATACCTCTCGTCAATTGTTCTTCGTTTTCCAGCCCACCATCGGCGAGCCCGTGGACGAAATTACTATCTGGTTGAATGGTGGCCCTGGCTGCAGTTCTATGGAAGCCTTCATCCAGGAAAACGGTCGCTTCCTCTGGCAGCCGGGTACTTATCTACCCGTCGAGAACCCTTACAGCTGGGTCAACTTGACCAATATGCTCTGGGTCGACCAGCCTGTCGGCACTGGGTTCTCTACCGGTACACCCACCGCTACCTCCGAGGAAGAGATTGCACAAGACTTTATCAAGTTCTTCAAGAACTTTGAGAAGCTATTCGGAATCAAAAAGTACAAGATCTATGTCACTGGCGAAAGTTATGCCGGCCGGTACGTGCCTTACATCTCTGATGCTATGATCAACGAAAACGATACCGAGTACTACGACTTGAGTGGCGCCCTTGTGTACGACCCCGTCATTGGTGCTTTTGACTCAGTGCAGATGCAGGTTCCGGCCTATCCTTTACTCGCCGAGAACAATAACATGCTCAACTTTGACTCCGAGACGTTGGCCGAACTTGAGAAGATTCATACCTCTTGCGGATTCGACAAGTACATTGAGAAGTACCTCACCTTCCCAGCATCCGGCGTCCAGCCACCTATGAGTTATAGCGAAGACTGTGATGTCTTTGATGCCGCGCTCACCTATGCACTCGCCATCAATCCATGCTGGAACATTTACGAGATCAACGCCGTCTGCCCTCTTCAATGGGACATTCTCGGTTTCCCCACTGTGTTGGATTACACGCCGGCAGGCGCGGAAATCTACTTCCAGCGCAAGGACGTCGTCAAGGCTCTCCACGCCCCGACAAACATCACCTGGACCGAATGTTCCTCCGAGGCCGTGTTCATTGGTAGCGGCGGCCCAGAGTCCGAGGGCGACCTTTCCGCGGACCCAATCCAATCGGTCCTCCCTAAGGTCATTGAGCACACCAACCGCGTTCTGATCGGTAATGGAGACTATGACTTTATCATCATGACTAACGGCACCCTTTTGTCGATTCAGAACATGACCTGGAACGGCCACCTCGGATTCTCTGAGAAGCCCAGCACACCCATCAACATCACCTTGGTGGATTTGGAATATGCAGATGTTTTCGCAGAGAATGGCCTGAGTGGTGTCGATGGTGGACAGGGTATCATGGGTATTCAGCATTATGAGCGTGGCTTGATGTTTGTGGAGACTTATATGTCTGGACATATGCAGCCAGAGTACCAGCCCAGATCGTCTTATCGCCATTTGCAGTGGTTGTTGGGACGCATTAATGAGATCTAATTCCCTGATGGCCTTAGTATCTGCTGTACATATACATTACCATGTACAAATATTACATACTATAAACAATTCTTGAACTGTACCTGTTACAAGGGTTAGTTAGGGTTAACTCCAGTCAACAATTTAGGGTTTTCGTGTGCCATTATTCTCGGCGGTGGAGCCCGCGACATACAAACTACATCCATCACTGTCTGGAACTCTTTCCCTATTTACACTTCGCGAGGATATATCGCGTAGCTATACATGCTTGCATTAAACGTTTAGCATATTCGCAAATTCAGAGTCCTGTCAGCACCACACCTAACTACATGGATGCAACCGCTGAGGGGACCAGGTATGTACTTAGGCTATCCGATACCGCACGTTAATGCAACTAAAGTCATTGATTCAGGTCAGTGGTCGCATGCCTCCGCTGCAGAAAGCAAAAACTCAAATGTGGCGGACCTGACAAGCATCCATGCCAGAGGTGTCGCTTAAGTAACGCCGATTGCGCTTTTGTGCCACCAAAAGCTTTGCACTCGAAGCCTGCATCGCAATCTGACTCGGAGTGAGGCACTTGCTCCTTTCGCAATTTTGCGAACTGTGTTTGATTTAGCATATGGTTAACGTTGATGTAGTACAAGGATTGCACTGCTTGAACAGCGGTTGCAGCTCGTCGAAAGCCAACTACGGTCACCCGAGTTTTACTGAGGCCGCTTTACCTACTAGTGACCGAGCCCAGAGTCAGCGCTTGCTCGGGATACTTAGCATTGTGTTACTCGATCTATTGAAGGTTATTTCAGGCATTTCCATTCATTTTCGCGCAGCTATACGATCTTTTGCCTGGTAAATGTGGCTTGGTTCTGGGTGCCTCTTGACACTTCCATTCTATTGGGGATATAATAAGATTTGGCTTCGTCGTCATCAGATGGAAGATCAATTATCGACCAAGCAGCAGAAACCGAATGCGGCCGAATACTATCGTCTACCACTCGCATGTCTGCGTGGGCCACTTTTCGTCATTTCGCTTTTCTGGCTCGGCTGGTCTGCTAGAATAGAGGTGTCTTTCGTGGTGCATATGCTTGCTGGTATACCGTTTGGAATGGGGTTTATGTGCACTTTTATATCGCTACTGTACGTCTACCTACTACTTCTTTGCTTTGGCTCGGCGAGTCGCATCTTACTCGCATCTGACATTTATGATGATAGAATCTACATGACAGATTCCTACAAATCGTATGCAGCGTCAGCCAACGCAGCATCGAGCTGCTCTCGATCTTTACTAGCTACAATTCTGCCAGTTGCAACGGCCCCGATGTTTTCTCGTTTGGGTATTTCAGGGGCGTGTAGTCTACTTGATGGTCTGAGTGCGTTAATGTCTGTGATACCTTTTGTTTTCATATGGAAGGGGGAGAGTTTGCGGTCTAGATCGAGGTTGCTAAAGACTGTGAACTTGTAGAAATGAGACATTGTACTTTGCAGGATATTGAACAGATTAGTACATTGTTGTGTAGAAGAGCCATGTATCGGGGATTGTGTATAGAGCGAATGTGCATTTGTTTTCGTTGACAAAACTGCCGTCAAATAGTAGCACGCTGTTCGCGCCTAATGCACTATCTAAGTATGCTATTTCTAACAAAACCCAGCATTCCTTGACAATATCCTTCGATCCATGCCAGTGTGGGAATCCACATCTCTCACTGCTTTATCCTCCTCAAAATTAGCCCAGATGCGCTCTGCAACCACCTCATCCGTAGGGATATTCCAGCCCTTGATTGCCATTCCTTTTGATGCCTGCAAGCAGAGATCATGCGATTCTCTCGTACCAGCAACCGCTGTAAAACCAGGTGTATGGTTATTACAGCCTGGCTGTGCTGAGACACCTACATATGCTTGGAAGGCAGGGCATACATATGTCACGTTTCCTGATCGGCGGTCAAATTTCAACAATCTTTCAAGGGTCTTCATTGCATCAGGGAGTTTGCAAACCTTGGTCAGTCAAGCCAGGAACTGGTTGATCTGATATAGCAACCCAATGCCGCATTTGCGGGTATTATATTTGGCCTATCGCCTCCCTTTGAAACAATACAATGTACCCTATTCGAAGGGTGAACCTGCAGCCTCCATATGCCGATACCGTTATAGGCCAGGACGGCAGCATTCAGCTCATTCACTCCTTCCCACGGAGCCATGGCAGCATGCGCGGTCTTACCGGTATACTCAACGCTGAGCTTCAAACATACTATTGTCGGCATGTATGAATCTCCAGTAAATCCAGGGCACTCAGTGAAAGGGCCCGGATGCGTCATCGAACAAGCGTCAACGTCCTTGTAGGCGCCCGCATTGATTATTGGTATTTTCCCACCGAAACCTTCTTCGGCCGGTGTTCCGATCAGGCGTACACGACCAGGAACAACCTGGCCTGTGGATTGTTGTTGCTTCTTCAGATTCTCGGCGTCGCCAATGAACGCGGCGATAGACATCATAGCAATCAGATTGTGCCCGCATGCATGTCCAATTCCAGGAAGAGCATCGTATTCGGCGTTGAAAGCGACCACTCGCCCTCCTTGGCCATATTCAGCAACGAAGGCAGTGTCTAATCCGTAGGCGTGTCGTGTTACCTGGAAGCCGAGGGATACAAGCACGTTCATAATGTTGTCGTGTGCTTTGAACTCTTCGAAACCAAGTTCTGGGTTTTGATGTATCTGACAGGATACCCAAATGGTCAACATACTCCACTAGAGATACGCGTAGGGAGTGCATACCTGTTGGTTTATTTTCCATAATTCACTGGCTTTTGCGTCGATTGCTGCGCTGATTTGCGCTGCAAAATCATCCTTCTCAGCAGCGCTTAACGTTGATGTTGATGCAAAGTCTGCTGCGGTCATGATGGGAATTTTTTCTAAGCTACTCGTTTTTTCTTTTAAGCGCTGTTCGATAGACGAAAACAATCAGCAAATCGATGTCATAATGCTTCTAGACTGCTATAATTGATTTTTCTACATTCGGTCTGTTCGGCATCGGCCGAGCCGAATGGGAAAAATAGGGCTACACATTAGTTTTATACTGTAAGTGTTGTACCCACATCTTCATAGATCTTGCTGAGAACTCTTGCTGAATTATTTTCTACGTACTAGTAAAAATTGGAAGAAGTTCGGTTGTCTAAGATCTAGTTCCCATCTCACTTTCATTGATTTTGGCCATGATCAATAGGCCGAGGACTAGGAACGGGGATTATTAAATCTGTTTGAACAGATTTTCGAACAGCCTCAGGGATTCGATCTGTGCATTCACAGTGCCAAACCTGGCTGACCAACTGCGCACAACTTCAGAAAAGTCCCACGGGATGTCAGCGACGAGGGGACATAACTTTCGATGAATTGTCAGATACCATTCCTGCTGAATAGCCACAAATATTTTCAAGCAAGTTTGCATTAAGTCCTCCACGAGGCGAAAAAGTTTTGGAAGCTCGACTATCAGCGCATTATTCAGGACTATGAACTTTTCTCCCTTCTCGGTAATCTTCTTGTCAGGTAGGTCGCCGCGTCGCTTTATCTCCATGAATTGGATCCAATCAGGCAGCCGCCTCTCTCGTTCATTCATGACTTTTTGTGCACCCTCAAAAAGTCCGAATACGGTGCGCATAGGTTTAATTACATCTTTGCGGATGCGTTTCCCAGATTCTTCGATATCATGATTCGTGATGTCTCGTATATGTACACAAAGCTGATACCAGGTTTCCTCCATTTCGGTGTAGCTGGACTGTGCTACGTCGATGCAGCCTTCGATACAAGATGCTAATTCCCTGAATTGAATCATGCTCCTCGTTGTTTCTTGGATGTATATCTCCAAGCCACGAATTATAGTTTGAATAAGGGTCAAATGGCGGTCAAATGGCGGTGCGAGCCAGGGTATTGAATCGACCGGTGGTTGTGGTGGTTGTATAAATCTAAGTGCCTTGGATAAACCAGATCGAACAAATGACTCCTTTGGCCTTGGATTGCTAAAGACTTGCCCGATTACGTACTCGGGCTTCAAAACTATCCGGCTGTCGTTTTCTCCAAAAACTGGTAATCGACTTGCACTAGTCCGTGATAAGCGTTCTTGATCCTGAATAGACGCTGACTCTGTATCAATGACCGATAGTCGGGTCGCAAAGTCCTCGGCTGACCTGATAGTCGCGCCGTCATGTAGGTACTCGGGGCTGTCGTGCGAGGCGTTCTTGGGATCATCACCTCTAATACTAGATTGCTGACTTTCAGAGCGAGACAAGTAGGACTGTCCAGATAGGGAACCGAAACGACCGTCACTTGACTCCTCCATGAAATAGTCGTTTTGATCAAAGTAATTTAATTGAGGTTCATTGTATGTGACCTCCTCTTCTGTTAACGATTTCATATCTATACCACAGAGTTGCAGTTGGCACTCATTTTCAGGAGAAGATTCTTCGACCCATTCAATAATCGTACCGACGTTTTGGACGGCTATGTTGAAGGTCCCAACGGCATTATTGAGATGCGGAACCGGGTCCTTAGGCCAAGGAAGTGACCGTAAGGCAAAGTCGTGAATATGTTCAAGAACATGCTCAATCAAATCCGGTGAGTCTGGAGACCCTTCAGAATCGCAGAGTGGGCATTTTGTGATTCCCATGACATGAATAGGTGACTCGGCCAAGGCATCAGCAAGCTCATCATCAGATATACTAGGATGATCGATCTCAATATGGTTCATTATTCCTGCTAGCGAGCTCAAAGGTGTAGTGCTGCAATAGAAGCATTGAAATTTGGGTGGGTGGACGTGCATGAAATGTTCTTTCCATTCCTTTTGGGTGACAAAAAGTTCGTAAGGCGTAGGGCAGTTGTCGAAAATGCAGGTGTAGGGGCAAATGTCATTTGCAAGATGTTTTCTAAACCGATTTCCTTCTGCTTCTTTGGCTGGGATAGCTTGACAACAGCACGGACACTTGAGAGAAAAGTGTTGGGTTCCCAAAGACTTCGCTTTCGGATACCTGGCAGCAGCCGTGATTGCTGTGATGCGGGTAGCTGTCGAGCCAGCATGGCCGTCGTGCTGAAGACCTTTGAAGTCCGTTTCTGGTGCTGATGCAATAGTCCCCGATATTGTCAGTGTTTCTGCTCTGGAAGCTGTGGCCGGTAGCAGTTGCCTTAACGCAGGTTCGTTTGGATGGGTTTCGTGCTCTAAAGAGCTATCGGCGCCAACAGTGGCAAGGATGTCACTAACTTCTTGTAAAGAAGGGCGCTCGAATATAGCCAGAGTTGGACTTTTTAGCAAGTTTGAATGTCTCTGTGCTTCCATGAATCGGTGCCGACGTCTTAGATTGGCCTCGATCAAGCGGTTCTGTATTGGCGAAAGTTTTATATCAGTGAAGCTATCGGACTCAGAGAGTGATCTCGGTCCTTCACTCGGTCTCGATACGACCACAATAGCAAGATGTGTTTGTAGATCACAATACTTTTTCCGATCACGATCAAACGAGCTATCGGCTTTGTGGAGTCGAGATTTTCGACCACTTCGGCGAATAGCGACGCCCATGGATATTAGATTATGCATAATTGAATCAATCTTGTGAAGAACCTTCTCAACCTCTTTTTGATCTTCTAATACAGCAGAACACTCTTTGAGAAATCCTTCTAGCATTCCTAGAAGTCCTTGGACCAAGAATATATCGTCTGATCGGTCGTGGAATCTCCAATCTAGCGACGCCTGTCCTTGTGCAGCGGCTCCGACACTGTCAGCCCAGAGCTTGAAGTCGGCACAGCGATTTTTGATGTGCGTGTTCTGGGCTCCTTCGAGCTCACGAATACAATGCGTGAAGTGCTTGAAGCATGACTTCGTAGCTTTGATGGTGGATGCTTCTTCGACACGCCTTGAAGCCATCCTGGCTAGAGCCTTGAGTGGCTTCGCTCTGTCATGTGGCTAACTGGGCCCTTTAGTGAACAGGGCAGGGGCCGCCGAACGTTTGCTACATTAAATTACCCCTTTGGTATCAGGCTCAAGCAGGCGGGCCTACACACATGAATACTCAGATCGAGAAGTGAGGGTTGCGGACGCTTCAAAACATCGGGACTGGCGGCGGTATAACGATCTTAGGCAATCATAGGGCCATACCACAAAGAACAATCTGAAATGAATGTTGGACGGCTCAACTTCACTCATGAGTAACGGACCCAACGATCGATGACTAATGCAACATGCATGGTCACGCGGGGCAGACACCAGCAGCTTCAGCCTTGTCTGCTACAGGCACGATCGCGACCTGGTTCACTTCGAATTCTCGATCATGCACATTTTAGCCTCTCGCCGTTCTGGCAATGGCTATAAAGAATCGTGCATTGAGTTCCGAGCTTCTGAGTCCGGTCGCTGAAGAGGTCTGGAAGCCGATATTCGAAGTCGCCAGAACAAGCAAACCACCTTCTAGCGAGGGCGCTAACATCGCCATTCATCTTCATCTCGTTGCAGAGGCTTTCAAGCGCCAGTCGCTCTATCATCTTACCTCGGAGATCCAGAGGCAATGTGATTTGGTTTTAAGGGATATTTTCAATATTTGCACGGTATGTTCCTCCCAAGTTCTAGTATATAGGTGACTAGGATATTGTCTGACAGACTGAGTCAGTGGCCACTGTCATCCTCCTCACACCATAATCCCAAAGAAACTAGTGCCCAATATCTCTATACGGAATTGTCTCGAAAATTTCGTCATCAGCCCGTTCAAGATGAAATGATTAATTCGATCTCAAAATTTTTACTTCAAGGACGAAGTCTGATTAGGCGATATCAGCAACGACTCGAAAACTTATCCGTCGAACTCGATCGAATCGATCAAAACGATGCCGATGAGTCTGCAGTCTCTAGCCAATATCTCAGTCCTCGGAATGGGGATGAATACCCTGATCATGTCAATCGGTATCTCATCGACGCATTGAAAGAACACTCAACCTGTTATCCCGAGTCTCACGCTGTAAAGTATAGAGACATGGCCGAGTGGCATCATACCAGAATATCTCTCAGTAATGGAGTGCTGGCAGATGAGCGATTTGCTGAGGTTGAACTTATGATCGCTTCCCAAGGACTGACACTTTGGCAAGATGTATCTCTCTATATTCCCCTGTGAGTTCATCTCAACATTGATTCGCCTACCTACCTGTCCCAACAAGAACCAGGTACGGATGCAAAAATCTGAAGTCATCCACGGTATGTCTAATAGGCAATCATAGACGTATGAAGGGTGATGACAATCGTAACTGTCATGACTGTAGCGACCATTCCATGAATTCGAATGACGAGACTGACCATGACATGGATCTTATTCCAATAACCCAGGGCGCTGTTTGTCAAATGCTCGAGGAAAAATCTTACAACAGGATCCGCCTTCGGTTGGACATGAATTGTCAACTTCACAAATTCCGTGACCCTGAATTCCTTCGTTATTTTATATCCCCCGGCGATGGTGTGCAACTGTCCTACATTCTGCACCACTGCAACCTTAGTGTGGAGCACAAAATCACCCTGGCGTATGCAATTGCTCGGTCGTGCTGGCAGTTCTACGACTTAAATTTGATGCATGCAAGATGGACTAGCGATAGCATTTGGTTCATGCCGCTGGACAATCATAATAAGAATCAGATACCACTCCGAGCTTATGTCTCAATTCCTTTCCATCAACAAGACCAATCACTAGCGGAATACCTGGAAACAGGCGACTATACTCATCGATACCCTCGGATTCTGTTTCTAGGCATCATTCTTCTGGAGATCGGTCTCGGAAAGTCTCTTGGAATCGAACCGTTTGAAACGTCGAATCTCAGCCTTGTCGCACACACGAATAAGGCGCACTCCAAGGCCCAGATGCGTTTGAATGAGTTCAAGAAAATATCGTGGACCGATTTTTCCTACAAAGATGTGTTCATTGAAGCGGTTGAAAAATGTATGGATTCTAGGAATTTCAACGATATGCACAAGACCCAAAAAAGACGGCGGAGACGGTTTCACTCAATATCTAAACAGCCACTCACCGCAAACACATCTATTCCGAAAGAGAGGCGGATTGCTTTGTACCGAAAGGTCGTTGCCCCATTGTGCTGGCTTGCTAATGTTGGCTTTGAAGCTTCAAGGGAGGTTCCATTGATTACAGTTCAAAATCTACAGCGACCCAAGTCGACTATTCTTGAAGATGAAACAACTCGAGCATTTTGGACCTCGGTGAAAGATCCCGCTTTTGACACTACTAACTCTGTTTCTCAAGCAGGTTCTTGGATTGATCGCTTGAAGGTAATTTCTGGCTATGTCCTTCGATGTCAACGGCTAGCAAAAGTCACCACACGGATTCGTGTGGCAATTCTTGACACGGGCTGCAATCGAGACATTCCAATTTTTCAGAATGCCACAACATCGGACTGCTTCAAGGACTGGAAAGACTTTGCTGCTGACTCTCAGATTTCAGTCGATACGTTCGGACATGGAACTTTCATGGCATGTCTTCTGCTACAGGTTGCTCCTATCGTCGACCTTTACATTGCTCGCATTGCGGTTGCACAGGACCAATTAGAACTGAGCGAAGATAACGTTGTTCAGGTTAGTTTCCTTTCAGTTTCTTTGATGATTAATTCTTATTTCAGCACAGGCAATCAAACATGCTGGGTTTACCTGGAAGGCTGATGTGGTGTCCATGTCCTTCAGCTTCCCGAAGCCGAGTGTGGCCATCTCTAGCGCTATCGAAAGTGTTATGAGGAAAAGTGAGAAACCAATAATATTCCTCGGCAGTGCCGGAAACTCGTCGAGTGATCGTGGAGAAGCGTTCCCTGCCCGACACCCTGATGTTATCCCAATCTATGCCACCGATCATCAAGGAGCATTTCTCAGATCAAACCCAACAAGATCAGGAGAGAGACCGCGAGTCCTGGGGACCTACGGCGACAATATTCCGGAATTTATTTATGCCGAGATGAAGCAATTTTTCCCATCAGGAGACTTCAGCCCCGGAACTTCAGTTTCCACTGCCGTCGCCGCGGGAATTGTTGCGATGATGCTTTCATACTCTGCTGCGCTTCCCGCTCTGATTCAAGCAACCCTCTTTGAAGAAATCTTAGAGAAGCTCAAGACTCCCAAGGGAATGAGGAGCATGTTGCGAGTGATGTCGCAGAATACAGACCATCGGGGAGATTTTGTGAACCCTATTCGTTTCTGGAGTGACAAGTCTAAAGATAAGGAGGTTTTCCTTGCGATCTGTAAGGCGCTTGCAGAATAGCTTTGCCCCTTGGAACTCCGATATATCCAGGTGTCGCTTTTAGAGATGGAAGATGTTGGGTAGGAGTGATTAGAAAATCCTATAATCATTCATAATTTAGAGTTGACAGGTGCATCTTGAGACGCTTGAGCAATCGGTGCTATCGGACTACATGCATGAGGCATATCCGTCAATAAATGGCTACGTAAACCTTTGATTACATGTATTTCATTGAAATATCGGATTGCCTCTTCAAACGGGTTAATACGACTGTTTACGTAGCCTCTAAAGTAGCAAATAATGAAAAACCAGCGGACGAATCAGTTCACAGCCTCGTCAATCTGTCAGTCGCGGGGTATCTGCATACTGGAAATAGAAATAACCTATCGAGGAACTTGACTCTACCTAAACACTCCTGATCTTACTATTCATTCAGTAGGCGAATCACTATAATATGCGAACAGAAAACAATGCCTACCTGGTTCCTTCCTCCCGATTTTACCTTCACATCTGAAGGACCCATCAAACTAGGTACCGTTCTCGAGCATCCATCACGACCAACGTTAGTTTTAGCGTCTCTCCCCAGCGACTCTGGCATCGTTCTCCCAGAAGAGAGCATTATTATGGAGTCCAATCATTTTCACGAAAGATCCACCTCCCGATCAGGTTCACTGAATGTTTGGACTAAATTCCTCGAAATGGCATCGGCATCTGTGAGCACCACGGCCGGCCATAGCTTCGTTGAGAGCTATAGCGCTGTTGATCACGAAATTCACTCTTTTACTGGACCATTGACGGTCTCAACGGCAGCAGCTGCAATCACTGCGCTACATGATGTTAAAAAATATATCGATAGCGGACTTTTTGGCAAGAAGTCAGTCTACATAGTTACGGGCCTCCGCATTGCGAAAGATTCCTTTAAGGTGATGAAAGAGATAGCAAGTAAATTTAGCGGAGAGGTATCAGGCTCAGCACTGCCTACTGGAGGTACTGCTCCTATTGAAGCTGGCTCTGATCTAAGTGGCTCTAGCGAGCGAAGGGTTACGGACTTGTACGAGACTGCCCCGGGTATCGTTTTTGCCTATCGTCTTTCGATTATTAGAACGAAGCGGGTGGGTGTTGAGGTGGAGCTTTTCAGCGATAAAGGGGCTTTTCTAACCGGCGATGGTACTCATGCGGAACTTCCTCTTGTTGTAGTTGAGGCTACGAAGGAGGAGCTCGAGGAGGATTTAGAAGAGCAGATTAGCTTTGAGGCGTCGATTGTGGGAGAATATGAATACTGTATCTCATTCTAGGGTAATATCATCTATCTTTCATAATACTGTCATTTTATGGAACATACCTCAACTCTCCACGGATGGTGGGTCTTTGCATTGCTAAAATGACATTTCTATGCAAGATCAATGTGATTAGGCAGATTGCTACAACAGTTTTGTCTCGTCTAAAAGTGATCCCCATTCTGTTCCAAGTTGCTCCAGTGTCTCTCTACTTCCAGCAGTACGTCAACCTTTGCTGTTTTCCTACTCAAAAGGAGATTGATTACATACTCCGGACACTTAGATAGTATTTAAGATAGGGAATATTTACGAAACTTCGCAGCGTTCGATATGCTTCCTATTAGCTGACATGGAGAACAGTTTTGTGCCAGGCCATATAGAATTTGAGCAATCTCTTGGCGTCAACTTCCTTAATGTTCTGGATAGATATTCAGCAATTTATACTAACCTTTTCCCCCTTGTGTTCAAGGTCGGGTCTACTTGGTTGGCCGGGCCAAATCTGGATATCAGGGCTACACAATATAGATATTACACCCGCACCTTCATAAACTTCGTGCCAATTGATATTACCTTACTGACCAATTTCTGAAGAGCTCCAGTTGTCGTAGCTGAGTCTGGAGTGGCTACACCGGTCTTTTATCAATAAATCCGTACACAACCTGTTGCATCGTGCACTCGACATCCAAAGTACATTTACCAAATACCTCAGTACATTCAGTCATTTAACAACCTACCTAGGAAGACGCCTTGATTATCAATTTCTAGCCTAGGCCCTCGTTATCTGGAAACCGCCAGATACGTTGATAATCAAAGCTTCATCATTGGTCTGTTGTCCAACCTATTTGAAAATACCGCAAGAAGCACAAACCAAGACAAGATTTAAACCTGACGAATGCATATTACCTTTATATTCTCCATATTCGTCAGGTGGGCCACATAATTGTGGACCTGTGTTACTTCTTGTATATCCATACATACATGTGATTTGTACAACTGTTGCGGCCAATGCTTAGTATTGTCCAGGGACCACTCCTTAGTATTGTTCTCTGCAGCAAACTCCCAACAACAATAGGCCACTCTCAAAACGGCAAAGATTGTTCAGAGTTCGGATTCGTATTAGTTGATATCACTGTAGAAATATATGATTCATCATTTTTGTAAATTATCCATGTACATCGCTTCTCGTATCGTACATATTGTTCGTCATCCCATTTTGTGTCGTATTGAAGGTTGATGTTCTTCTGCTCGCCGCCACCGTTTGACATTTCATATATTGTGTCTCCCACCTTCCCAGTAACTATGAATATAGAAGTGATGCAATGAGTTGTTCTACCTCAAGTATTGTCATGATACTCAGGTACAGGAACGCCACTTTCTCCATGGGTATATAAAGAGCAGATCCGTGTAACTGCTTCCTCATCTTTCTTCCTTCCTTTACTCTGCAGATACTCATCTCACGAAATACTTCCTCTAGTACTTTGCTTGCCATTTTTCTTAACCGCTTCGACAGCTTCATCGCAATCTCTGGACTTAACTCTTCACTGCCCCCTTCATCAACTTGGTACGAATTGAAACAGAATGTCATTCGACCCCTATGAGCAGAACATCACCTTGACTGCCAGCGACGGTAGCACCATGGACATCCCCCTCCCTTATTTCGACGACTATGTCCAGGAAGGCGTGGTCAGCTGCATCAACTATGGCTGCCAACTCGGCGCTACCATCGTCACCTTTGTTCTCTTGTGCCTGTTGACCAGGTCCAAGAAGCGTTCCTCCATCGTCTTTTGCTTGAACGTCACTGCCCTGCTCCTGAACATGTTCCGTCTTATCTGCGAGGTTCTGATTTACACCAGCGCCTGGTTTGAGACCTTTGCTTATTTCACCGGGGATATCTCTCGCGTGACTCAAGGCGATTTTGCGAACAGCGTTTTGGTTTCTGTCATGGATGCCCTGCTACAAGTTGTCATGGAAGCTTCGCTCGTCGTGCAGACCAGAGTTGTGTCCACCAACATGTCGCGCTGGCAAAGGACTTCCATCCTCGTCGTCTCGATTGGGCTTGCTGTCTCTAGCATTGGGTTCCGCATGGCTCAGATGGTGTTGGAAAGTATGCTCATCGTCCAAAACAAGCCATTCAACAGTGACATCTGGCTCCAGAAATTGAATACCATCTTGACCACAACGAGCATTATATACTTCAGCATGGTCCTCATTTGCAAGCTGGGATACACCATTTATCGTCGCAAGCAGCTCGGCGTTCATCAATTCAGTCCTATGCAGATCATCTTCATCATGAGCTGTCAGACAATGATTGTGCCTGGTAAGTTGTCCACTTCATTCCACATAGTTCCACATGAGCCTTGCTAACTTCAGTCGCAGCTGTCTTTTCAATCTTGCAGTTCTCGTCTGTCAACATCCACCATATCAACAACGACATTGTCACCTTCGTGGTGGTCTCGCTGCCCGTGACAACCCTATGGGCCGCCACTGCACTGCCTGGTCATGCAGCAGTGCACGATGTCGAATCTGGTATGCCTCTCTGGAACAAACTGTCGACATCGCGACTCGGCAGTGTGAGCTCTGACCGAAAGAAGTCGGCATCGACCAGCGAGACCATCACATTTCCCTCTACGGTGAATTTTCAGGAGTCGGAGATGGCCAAGTCTGTGACTATTGGTACTCGTCTAGAGAACTCAATCAGCCCTTGACCGAAATATTCATTTGCTATGCTCAAATTTTGTTTTAGAAATACCCTAATTCCTGTTTTCTGAGTTTCTCTTCACGGAGTCTAGATGCATAACTGCAGCTCGGGGATTGTAGGCTGATGTTCTGATAATATCAGCTCAAAACGTTAGTTATTATTAATCATCAATTTGTGTTCTGTGAATCGAAAACATGATAATGTAACGAGACTTTCATTCTCCGAAATAAATGGTTGAAGAATGAAGTTCAAGTCCGACTCGTGACAAAGGCGCCAAGCTCATGCCTCGTAGCCTTAAAGTTCAGGCACCTCGTTAGGCAGCGGGGAAGCTGCTCGCATGTCAACAACCGTGACTTCTCCAATTCATCCTCGTACAACCAGTGCGTCTCTGGCAAAATGGCGGCTTTGCCGCAATCCACGTTGACATGGCTTTGGAATGTGCTTACAAAGGTATTTACTTTATTGACCAGCTACTCCAACAATAATCTGACTCTTGCTAGAACCATCATGACCCCAAACAGACCTACCGTGATCCCAATCGCACATACCATGACGTCGCTCGAGCGCTGGCGCAATACCCTTCCTTTGGGCCTCGGACAGACGTATACAGTGAGTGAATAGATACAGAACTCTGTGGTATATATATACATTACTAAACACCTGCCTAGCATACGAAAATGGCACACCATCGCTTCTCCTTCACCTCGTCGGGACCTTACCGGTCTCCTTCCGCGGCAACTCGTACAATATCCCGATAGACACATGGATTCCCAGCACATACCCTCTTGAGGCTCCGATCGCTTACGTTACTCCAACCCCGGATATGGTAGTCCGATCTGGTCAGCACGTCACGCTGGAGGGTCGAGTATATCATCACTATTTGGCGCATTGGCATGAAGCATGGGATGTGAGTAGCATCGAGGCTGCGTGTTGTTACGGGAAGTGTGGCTGATTTGATTAGCGATCCTCAATTGTCGAATTGTTTGGTGTTCTACGTGATATATTTTCCAAAGAGCCCCCAGTTAAAGGACGGCCTCAGTCAAGGCCACCGCAACCCGAAACCCCACGATCGGGTCCTCCTCCGGTCCCTCCGCTTCCTCCAGAGCTTTCTACGTCCCCTAGACCTGACGAACCACCTTTTACACAACATCAACAAACACCTCCAAGACCGCCCCAGTTGCCTCCAAAGCCTGGCCAGACAGCGCGAGTACATTCTCCTCCTGCAGCTCACATGCCCGGGCCAGCGATCCCTCCGTTGCCTCCAAAGCCGCAGAACGGGCATGTTCAAGAATGGAGGGCGCCTATAAATGCAGCTACTGCTCAACTAAATCGGTCCAGCAGTTTGCGAACGCAACCGGCGCCTGTCAATCCGCATTACCAACAAGATCCGTATGCGAATACTTCCCTTGTGTCTATACAAAGTCATGGTGCTTATCCACACCATCAAATACCAAATTCTCGACAGTATTCGACGCCACAATCTGCACATAGCTACCAGCAGAATGTGCATCAGCAGCAATATCCACACCAAGCACCCGTTCCATATCCTGCTCATCAAAACCAGCAACCGCCCTATCAACCTCCTCCACAAGCAATGACTGCACCGAAACCACCCAAGCCGCAGACCCCTGACTTACTCACCTCGCCATTTGATGTCGAGCTACCATCTATCACGCCAACGGGCCCTCCACCGCCTGTCCCACCAAATCCCGAGAAGGATGCTCTTCTCCACACGCTCTCGCGAACACTGACCGAGAATCTACAAGGAAATGTATCGCAGTCCCATTCTGCCGTAACTTCTTTGCAGTCACAGTCTCAGGCTTTGAGTTCTGCCATGATGACTCTACAAGGCGAACTAGCGACCTTGAACCAGTTTAAAGCAACGATACAATCCAACATAAGTATTCTTCAGCAGTCGCTCCATCGCGCAGATGCAGTAATAGCAGATGCCAAGGCTCGAACCGATCAAACTGGAACAGGAACTACAACAGCAAGTGGACTACCTGCCATAGACGACGTGCTCGTGGCTCCGACTGTGGTCGGAAAACAACTATACGATTTGGTAGCCGACGAGCGAGGAATCCAACAAGCCATCTACGCACTACAAGCGGCGTTGGTCAAGGGAGTGATTGGAGCGGACACCTGGTCACGTCATACACGTAGCTTGGCCCGAGAAGCATTTATTAAACGTGCATTAATCCGGAAAATTGCGCTGGGAATGGGACTGGATTTGGGCGAGGATGCTCTTCGGCCGGAGTCGTGATATGAGTAATCACTAATTATTTTTATTAGCTTGCCAGCACACAATAAAACAAAATATCGGGCTAAATTTCTTCGTTTTTCGTGATCACGGTAAGCATCTATACGGACAGCAAAGTACCTCGGCTCAACGAATCAGCTCTGATTGGCCTGGATATCCCCCTCGACTGTCTTACGGCCGTACTAAGCCCTAATTTTCCCCTTTCTGATGGATCACGCTGTGGACCTAACTAAAACAACGTGTTGTCGAATCTGTCGAATGATACGTGTTTACACGATCTGCACCAACCCTGATACGAGTAGAAGAGGGCCAAGACGGCTAAAATTACGATATTAATAGAAGGTCGGAAGATGACTGATCGGGCCGAACGGTGTGAGTGCATGTCTGACTTGATATCCGATGGTGACGGTTACGCCGAAGTCCAACGGGATATGGGTCTCGTACGCATGATTCTGATCAGAGTGTCAAGTGGATGTTACCAAGGCTCCTCCTGGAAAAATATGAAGAAGATATATATTGGGGGGTTCCCTGTTTTCGGCTTGTCGTTTTTCATGTCGAGAAGAAAGTAACATCTATCTACCTACCTATCTAGTTAAAAATAAAATAAAACATGGATAAAGAGTCAGACGCCTCTATCCAAGTTCCTCCCCTGAAACCTCAACCCGACTATGTCGATTTTGATGGCCCAGATGATCCGTTACATCCCTGGAATTGGCCTATCGGCCAGAGGTATGTCTTCCTTCTATGTCTGAAGGTTGACAGAAACTAACAGCTACAGACGCCTCATATCCGTCATCCTCGCCCTATCAACGATGATCGTCGCCGGCGCAAGTGCCATCTTCTCCTCAGCCATCCCATCCATAATGGTCATCCACGGCATAAGTCGTGAAGTCGGCACCCTAGGTGTATCGCTGTATGTTCTCGGCTTCGCCACGGGACCCATGATCTGGGCTTCTTTCAGTGAACTCAAGGGCCGCTACTTGCCATTCACAATCTCGATGTTTGGCTTTTCTGTCTTCTGTTTTGCGACTGCCAGATCGACCCATGATCTAGCGTCAATTTTCATCTGTCGCTTCTTCTCGGGGCTGTTTGGTGCTGGACCATTGACGCTAGCTGGCGCTATATTTACGGATATGTATATGCCGCGAGAACGGAATACGATGATCATGCTGTTCTCGCTAACAGTTTTCATTGGTCCTATGCTCTCGCAACCTATTGGCGGGTTCATCGTCTCGAACGCTTCTCTCGGGTGGGAATGGACTGAATACCTGCCCGGGATTTTGGGCAGTGCCGCTTTCATCGCTTGTGTCCTAATTCAAAAGGAGAGCTACGGACCTATCATCCTCGCTCGTAAGGCGGATCGCTTGCGTCGAGAGACGGGTGACTGGTCCATAATCGCGAAGCACGACACGATTCTTCTCGACCTGAAGACTATTGCAAATGAGTTCCTGTTCCTGCCGCTGCGTATGCTCGCTTCGGATCCCATCATGCTATTCATGTGTACCTTCGGCGCCTTTGTGTACGGTCTCCTCTACCTCTTCCTAACAGCCTACCCGGCCGTCTTCCAAGGTGTGCACGGCATGAAACCAGGTATCTCCGGCCTGCCTTTTCTCGGCATCGTAGTCGGCCAATTATTCTTTGTGGTGACCAATGGCCTTTTCCAAAAGGTATGGCTTGTCCCGCGCATGGTTGCCAATGGAGGCCAGATGGAGCCTGAATGGGTCTTGCCCATTGCTATACCCGGTGCAGCATCGTTTTCAGCGGCGTTGTTCTGGTTTGGTTGGTCCGGTTACAAGCGTGATGTTCATTGGATGGTGCCTACTGCTTCGGGCATATTTTCGGGATTTGGACTGTTGGCGATGTTTTTGCCGTCGATTTCGTATCTTGTGCTTGCTAGGCCGCAGAGGTGAGACTTCCCTACTTCCAATCTATACTCCTAGAGCAAAAGACTAATATGATGATAGAGCCGCTTCTGCTGTGGCAGCGCATACATTCTTGCGATCTTTGTTCGGAGCCGGATTTCCCCTTTTTGCGACCTATATGGTATGTCTTCTCCATGACTTGTTTTCAATTAGTCTTACTGACTGGCTTGAATAGTACCAAAATCTAGGCATCGAATGGGCAAGCACTCTCCTCGGCTGTTTGGCCGCATTGATGATTCCCATCCCTTTGCTGTTGTATATCTACGGTGCAAAGATTAGGCAGCGAGTGAACATCGATTATTGAGGTGATCTACACAATTCGCTTGGTTATGACTTGAAGACAGCATATTAGCGTTTGATTTGGTATGGCATGCATCGATATAGAATAGGCGTGCGTTAGATGGACACATAATGATTAATACACAGACAGATAGTAAGATCACAGAACACTTTTGTATTTGGCCCCACTTCGAAGTAATGTCCACGATTTTCTTACATCTAACAGAACGCCTTTCTACATGTAAGATACCTTAACTTTTGAGAATATACGTTCAGTGCCCGTGCAGTCATGTGGAGGACTCCTTCGACATGTCTAATGAGTGCGACGTTTTACCCTCTTATGGGTCAACACTTCTATTCACATTGAATCCCCCAAAAATGTTCATGTATGAGGGTCTTCAAACATCGTAACTCGACCTCAACAGAGACTAGCGTGGTGGATCAGTACATAGACATTTTAGGGCAAGATGATCAAACATGGAACTCTACTGCTCAGACCTTCTAGGCTGCTTCGTTATTGTTTGTATCATCGTGAGAAAGAATAAATAAAAAATTATGGCCATAGATATATAAAGACATCATTTTTCTCCTGAGGAATTTCCAATGTATCAACTGTTAAATAGAGCATGATCTCATTATCTTTCCAAAACCAGTCAGTCTCTATATTTATCAAGATGAAGCTCATAACTCTTTTCCTTCCTGCTCTCGCAATTGCAACTGGCTCTACAGCTGCATCAAAGTATTGCGCACCCTTTCCATCTACAATGGACATCTTCACTTATGGATTCGAGGAGCCCGTGCCTCCAGTGATTAAGTCCACTTACAATACCAGTTTCATTCAGCACAAATGGTAACGATGCCTGTCAGCTCGACATGCGTGAACACAATTTCCGAATGATGCTTGCTAATATTACGAACAAGGAATTCGAATCTCTCCCACATAACATCGGGTTACATCTACAACCTCCCCGATCAGGCTAAAGTCATCGCCACCGAAGCCTACGCTGGCAATCTCGCTACTTCCACATTCAACTATGCAAACATCTCGCAAGATGGGTTGGTTGACAATACAGTCATCTATATTCCGATCGACGGCAACGATACCAACCGTGACATGTTTCGCGATTATGTTAATCCGGGCTTTCCTTTGATCAAGGATGATTTTTTGGTTTCGAATGGTGCTTCGTTTGGGGGATTGGTGACCAGGGAGCTTTTGCCAGGGAAGGTTGCTACTGTAAGTTGACATCATGCCAGTTTGTAGTACTGGTTCTATGATGCGTAGGTTACTGATGATGGATAGTGGGATATCATATATCAGAACGCTATTCCGGTGACTGTCTACGTCGACAATTGTAATGTCGTCGTTGGGTATGACTTTTACTCCCCGAATGAGAGGACTTATGTGATAACCATGTACTTCAACACTGAGACTTCCTAGGGTCTTTGTTTGTAGTTATTGGCAACGAGGGAAAGGAGGAGGCCGGAACCTTATGGTAGATGACGGGGCTTGAGGTTGTATCTTACACAAATTGTACTTCCAATGTTGTCGTCCATCTTCATATAAATGGCCCATACACCTAGATAGAGTCTAGAAACAGTGATATATCTCAGCAGAAAGTTATCCCAGGAAATATCAATCTTTAATAGACAACAGTTTCAACCTATTGCATTATCACCTGGCAATGAGTATCCAGTGATTAGGCAGACACATTCAGATTTAGTATGTTTTCCTTGGAATAAACTCGATGTAAACTCGAGAGCCAACAACAAAGTCCAACAAGATGGAAACAGCCAAAGGGAAGCTAATACGGCGAAGCACCTCCAAACGACGCAGTGGTTGCCTGACTTGCAAGTAGGTAATCTGAAAGCACTAGCCATTTTGAGCACGCTGACAGTTCTTTCCGGGACAGGCGCAGAAGTATTAAATGCGACGAGACAAAACCTGTGTGTCTGAGATGCTCACGATCAAAACGGGATTGCGAAGGGTACAATGATCCCTTTCAGTATCATTCTGCTGTGAATTTTTCTGCTTCCTCTGTTCCGTTATTGCATCAGGGACGGTTTACGGATCCAATCTTCTACCCAACAGCAGTAAAAGGAGGCGTGACAGAGCAAGGAGTATCCCAGGAGAAACGAGCATTTCAGCACTTTCTCACCCAGACAAGCATTCGGATTCCGTCATCTCTCGACTTGAAAGTTTGGTCCGAGATTATCCCCACGCTGAGTACAGCCTTTCCCGCAATTCGATACGCACTTCTTGCACTGAGCGCACAACACGAAACAACACTATACAGTGTCTCTGTAGACCAAAACAACAATTGCAAGACAGCAGACCCGGTAAGGGACGCTTTGAGAGTCTTCTCATATAATCAGTACGGCAAAGCCATCAGCAGACTGAATATGATCCTTGTCGATGCAATGCAAAAGCATGACGTCCTACTGGAAACTCTTTATGCATGTCTACTTTTGATAGTATGTGAAGTCCTTCGGGGGAGTGATGTTGCTGCTCAGTATCACCTAGATGGCGCTATCCGCTTGATTTGCATGCCATCAGTTGCGAAATCTCAGCTTTTTTTGGCAAACAACAATAGCAACAGCAACCAAAGTGCATTGTCTCCTTTCGGATTGTAAAAGGAGGTTTCGTTGATTTTTCAGCGACTCGACCTTCAGGCAGCGGCGTTTTCGGGACCGAGAGTTCCCATCAACCCGGAAGATATTGGTTCTATTACCCAGTATACCATACCTAACCATCAGGGCGCTCAGATAGCTGGCAAAGATATCAAGAGCAAAAGCACCATCAAAGAGCTACGCCAAAGTCTGCTTTCAATACAAACTAAGGTCTCTCGCTTTATCGACTCCAACACAGTCAGAGAATTCAAGTATCTTCCAAGGTCGAAACAGCCCCAAAAACAAAAGGATGAACTCAATGCAGCTCAAGCAATGCAGGAAAATCTTCTCGAGCAACTTGAGCACTGGAAAAGGAATCTCGATACCATTTTTCCGAGCTCGAAAGAAGGCTTGAATCCCATCAAGCAAGGCGCAACGATCGTGATGCTATTGTCATATCTGACTTCTTACGTGCTACTATCCACATCATTGAGCCCAGCCGAGAAAGCGTACGATTCACATTCTGCCACGTTTGCACGAATCATTGAGCTATCAGAAATTTTCTCGAAACGACAGCTTGCGCAAGATACTCCACTCTCCTTCACGTTCTTCAGCATTGATATGAAAGTCGTATATCCTCTGTACATCACCGCCTTCAAATGCCGAGACCGTACAATGAGGTATCGCGCCGTTCGTCTTTTGTCCATGTGTGGTAGAGAAGGGGTCTGGGATGGTCGAATGATGGCATCAATTGCACGGTCTGTCATTGCATGTGAAGAAGAATTTGCGGCCAAATTAGCATCTATATCCGAGACAGATGATATGGCGATAGATTCAATTCCAGAAAGAGCTCGCATTCATGGAGTCGGTATCGTGGAAATGGATAGGGAAAGGGGGGACGTGAAGTTGATCTGTTCTAGGAATACGGGGATGATGGCGGTGGGTAATCAGATTAGTTGGGAAAAAGTTCGGCTCCATTCAAAATTCTAAATAGGTCGAGCTTCAATATAGAAGGCTAAAAACAAAATGATGAGACTATTGACTAGGTTCATATGTTGAAGAGTGCTTGCACCCATATATGGCATATATCAATGTACAGCCAAGCAGTTCGGTTTTAATCAACCATTATTATTCGAAATTAATCTTGACAAAGTAGCATTCATTACAGTCGTTGACGCAACGTTGAGCACGTATCGAAGATAACGGAAAAAGTAGTGGTAATCAGAAACAGGGCGAAGAAGGATAGAATATAATATATGTATAGATGCCGCTTGAATATGTACTTCAAAATTGACGGAAGGGGTCGACTTCTATTGCTTTCGGATACGAAGAGGGTAGAAGTGTAAGATAGGCCTGGGCGTGCAATGCCTAACCTAGAACAGAAGGGTAATTCCAAACATGCGGTAATACTAGGACTATGCAATGACAAGCGCAGTCTTAGTTGAGTTTGACGTAGTTTCCTACGACAGGGTTAGTGTCAAGGTCAAAACAAACAAAATGCAAGGGAACTAACCTGGAAACTGTCCCTCTCTGCCATTTATCTTTCCTGTCCACCACTCATTCTCATTACTTGTACGTTGAATGATCTCAATAACATCACCGGCCGAAAAGCTGAGATCGCCGTGTGCTTGAGCCTCATAGTCATACAGCGCAGTCACAGTCTCGACATTCTTGGCCAAGTAGCCTGGTTTCGGTTTTGGAGGTGGCGGTGCTGGCTTGCCCTTTGCAGCAGCGGCTAAGGCGCTACCAGTGCTATTTGCACGTCCGATTGAAGTCGTGCCAGGGGCTCCGCTAGGTGAATATGGTGGTGGAGGCTTTTCGTTAGAGTCTGTCGATCTGCGATATGTTGAAGAAGAACTGAGTCTGTTCTCGGAAGCGAGCTTGTCCTTGGCAGAAGCAAGTCTGGAAGTTTTACGACCGCCAGTAGTTTTGTAATGCACAATTGTGAGCTCCTCGGCTTTCTCCTTGGCGTCTCCCTTTTTAGCCTCGTATGCCTCTTCGATATCGCGCGTTAGGTCAAAGTATCCAATGTTGATGCCCTGCATTTTCTCGTGCAGTGTATAGAACACGTTCAATTGCATGTAGTAGAAAGATTGGAAAAGCGGTCCGATAAACTCAGCTTCCAACTGGAACAGTTTAGGCAATTCATCCTTCAACAGGTCGTTGTAATGGTTGTATTCTTGCGTCGCTTGGTCCACGTCGTTTTCTGCCTTGTACAATGCCTTTTCATCCTTTAAAGATTTGTCCTTTTTCTCTTCAAGCTTCTTCAAAGTGGCCCGGTGCCTGTCGTAGTCGAGTTTCTTGTGTTCGCGCTTGACGGTCACTTTTCGGACGATTTTGATGATGTCCAAAAGTTCGTTGGCTGGGCTGATGACTCTCGTCTCGATCATCTCAAGCTCGGGCGCCAGTGTTTCTTGCAAGTCTCGCACAATTGCTTCATATTCTTCACACGCCTGAATTCCTGCGGGGTTGCCTTCAATGGTGTAAGTACTCGGATCGGAGGCACGGCCCGAAATGGGTTTGTACAATTCCGTCATTGCTTTGGAGAATTCGATTTGATGGTTCAACATTCCTATTTCTCTCAGTATAACGCCGCATTCAAAGCGCAAGATGAAGGGTCCTACCGTTGATAGCGTCAAAATACTTCTTGGAGTCATCATGGAGTTTCTTGGTTTCCCTTTCCAATTCCTGAAATCTTCGCTCAGCGTCAATGTAGACAGGATCCTTGGTATTTTCTCCAAGATTGAAGCGCGCTTTGAACGTTTGCGGTGCCCGCGACAGACTCTTGCCCAAGCCTTTCAGACTCATTGTGCACTCACCCCGCGGATAACGGAGTTGCGCACAGCTGACTCGGATGAGACGGATTTGCTGAGTATGTGGTTGGGAGATTCAACTTTTAACTCGAGTGAAGCAGTATAGTACAGAGAAGAGTCACTCTGAGTATAGGGAAAGTACGGAGTGTGAAGCGTCAGCCTGGTGTAAAGAGTCAGCAGCTTTCGCAGCGATGGTGGCTTTCCCAGTTCATAAGTCATAACTTACGATCACTCAGGCTAACTGCTTTCGGGAAGTACGTGGCTGAGCCATGGCTATGACATAATGGACATTAGGCACGAACTTTCGCTTGATTCAGCTGTCTGCATCGCACACATGTCTAGGCACGTGTGTGACATTAGAAATAAATAAAGTAGATCTGCCCCGATTATTACCCGTGTGTATCATGTCGGGAGATGAGGGAGAATCGGAGATGACGCACGACACAAGCTGTCTTCCCGATGCGGCCTTATTGCCTGAGGCATCAAAATGTGGTTCTTGTCGATCCGAGACCCGAAGCACGTGACCTGGACAGCCTAGTGCGAATCGACCGCGTAAATCCGAAGCAGCCAATTCGGACATCCAGACCGAGCCGAGTGCCAAGCCCCAATCTCCGCGGGCAAACAGCTAGACGAACCGCAAGAAAAAACCACTCGCTCACTAATCATCACTACTTCATCATTCTCCATCGTCCATCTCATCACCTTTTCCCCATCGCTGTATGATACCCATGATTAATCACTGTTTATAACCACATAATGTCTCACATGGCATCAAATGCTCTCCGACAGGCGTCGCGAAGCTGCTCCAGCCGCCGCCTGTCCTCCAGCTTCCTGAGAGTCAGCTCGCCACTTGCTGGTCGGATGGTAACGGGTCGACGATATGTCTCAGAGTCCAAAGTCGGCAACGCGCAGGTCAGCGTTGACACGGCTATCAAGGCTGAGCAGAGGAAATTCATGGATAGCACAGGCATCCAACCCCAGAATGCAGAATTGTCCGCGTCGTCGGTGAGTGGTGATGCTGCTATGAGCCCGACCGCAGGCATCCTCAAACAAGCCACTATTATGGATGAAGGCCACCGACCTATTTATCTTGACATGCAAGCCACTACACCCACAGATCCCCGCGTTCTCGACGCCATGCTTCCCTTCCTCACAGGCCTATACGGGAACCCTCACTCCCGAACACACGCCTATGGCTGGGAGACAGAGCAGGCCGTCGAAGGTGCTCGTGCTCACGTTGCCAGTCTTATCGGAGCTGATCCCAAAGAGATTATATTCACAAGTGGAGCGACCGAAAGTAATAACATGAGCCTCAAGGGTGTGGCCCGATTCTTCGGTCGATCGGGAAAGAAGAAGCATATCATCACAACTCAAACCGAGCACAAGTGTGTGTTGGACAGCTGTCGTCATTTGCAGGATGAAGGATTCGAGGTGACCTATTTGCCGGTACAGAACAATGGTCTGATCAAGATCGAGGACCTCAAAGCCGCCCTCCGCCCAGAAACTGCTATAGTGTCGATCATGACTGTCAATAATGAAATTGGTGTTATCCAGCCAGTGGAGGAAATTGGAAAGTTGTGTCGCGCCAATAAGACTTTTTTCCACACTGATGCTGCCCAGGCAGTAGGAAAGATTCCCATTGATGTGAACAAGTGGAATGTCGACCTTATGTCCATTTCAGGCCACAAGATCTACGGCCCCAAAGGCATTGGAGCGTGCTATGTCCGACGTCGTCCCCGTGTTCGTCTCGATCCCCTTATCACAGGTGGTGGTCAGGAGCGAGGTCTCCGAAGCGGTACTTTGGCGCCTCACCTTGTGGTCGGATTGGGTGAAGCTTGCCGTATTGCCAAAGCAGACATGGACGTAAGTTTACTCTCCTTACTCTATTTCCTTGCCTTCCTGTTTTCTTCCCATCCACATGATTATACGCTTAAATATGCATGGCTTTCTGAGATCGCCTGGTGGTAGCCCACGTCGAAAGATGTGGAACCAGGCACTGTGATCTACATAGCAGGGGTTATGATTGGACTTGTTTGCCTCTATTGATCGTCACTTTACAATGGTCGACTTGATTATGTTGAATGGGACTAACATTTTCCTAGTATGACACTGCACATGTTAAGAGATTGTCCAAGCGCTTGCTGGACGGCCTCTTAGCTATGGAACACACCAGCCAGAACGGCGACCCTGAGCGACACTACCCTGGTTGCGTCAACGTATCTTTTGCATACATCGAGGGTGAATCCCTTTTGATGGCGCTTAAGGATATCGCTCTCTCCTCCGGCAGTGCTTGTACATCAGCCTCGCTCGAGCCCAGTTACGTGTTGCGTGCCTTGGGTAACAGCGATGAGAACGCCCACAGCAGTATTCGATTTGGTATTGGCCGTTTCACCACCGAGGCTGAGATCGACTACGTGTTGAAAGCCGTCACAGACCGTGTATCATTCCTCCGAGAGTTGAGTCCTCTGTGGGAATTGGTGCAAGAAGGCATTGCCTTGGACACGATCGAGTGGAGCCAGCATTAGTTAGCTGTCACTCGTGACTTGTTCTATGAATGCATTGTCTGGATGCTTGAATGTGGTGGTTCGGTTCGGTTTTACTAGGGTCTCAATGGCGTTGACGTGATGCGATGTACACTTTATACCTAATTAGTGCCTAGTTTTGCCTAGGACTGTACAGAATGAACCTGAACTCTCCCATCGAGTTATCTATTATTAATATTCCACGTGCCCCTGTAGCTTGAACGATCATGACGGTGTGCAATTTTCTTTGTTCTTTGTTAAGTAGTTCTCACATGGTGTATGTAGTACTCTAGGTTACTAGAATAGGGCGCAACCCTAATGATCCGTAGATGCCGGATGACTTGCATAGAACCGCTCGTCATTTCAAAAACGACCGACTTTTATTTAGGCTTTTACGTAGGAACAGGAGCTCGGTAAACAGGGCCGATGCAATCGGAGAAATTCCGACGTCAATCTACTAATTTCACCAACAACACTGGACTCAGTGGGCGTCGTGTCGATGACTCGAGTCGACAGACTCTCCAGTCTAGGCTACTATTACAGCAAGGTTTCCGATTGGCGTGCGTGTAACAACCCAGTGTATGTTTTGCCAATGCGCCGTGGACATGGGTCAGACAGCACGGGTCTGCCCGGGCCAATTTCGCTCCGTCTCTTTGTCTTGAACTTCTATTTCTGCTGTACGGGTTGGTTGTGCAGTCATTTTGAAGGCGTATATTAAGTAGCCGCGCTTAGCCGTGGTCTATGTCATGGTGCGGAGGATTGATAAGATACTACCTAGACACTCAGCAGTACTGCAGGTCGTGCCCTAAGTACATCAAGTTATGTGCCCTCCCGTTTGCCTATTCTGTACTCCTACAGATTCTGTCAAAAGCCATCTCTGGTGCTACCCCGACATGGATACACTCGTTCCTAAATTAGCCGTCCTCTCCATGTAAACACTAAAAAAGTGGCAGAACTGAGAATTCGGGGTGGAGAACTGCTCCAATTAGCCTCAGGAGGTACCTTCTAGGCCTTAGGACAGAAAGCTAAGAGTTTGGATTACCCAAACGCTTCGTTGGTGTTCGTTCACCGAGATGGACTGTTCTGGAGGGGGGTTGCGTGACGTCTTACTCGTTCTTTTCTTTTGAGTCAGTTTCATTTGCATTTGCTTGCAAGTCAAATCGATTATTAATTCATGGTAAATTTCTGACTCCGGGATATCCATCCAGCTTTTTTTCGTACGTACCCGAAGGCAAGAGATCGTTCCCCTCGGTTCCGGTAAAGGTAAATGGAAAGTTTCAGGTTGGATAAAACTTAGAGATCTCTCTCCAGGTTTTCCCTCTTTTTCTCCCTCTCTTTATCTTCCTTCTTCTCTTCTCTTTTCTCCTCCCCCCCCGCCCAATACGTATAGCCACTTTTGCCCCGCTGGTCCTGTCAAGCTGTGGGACGCCATCAATAGAGAAGAGTCGCCTCATAATCGCTGCCATACAGGCCACGAGAGACACAACTCCGGAACTGATTCCCATCTTCACATCTGATCAGAAACAACAAATCGTTGGTTCCAAAAATCGACAAGATTTCGCCTCCGAATCCGGAGGGGCAACTGCTGGCACGTGACCTGCCGCGCCCTTCTCGAACGAGGCTTGCCTCGTCGTTCTCATTATCCTCACTGCTATTGCTGTCATTCTCTAATTGCTAGACGGCATTGAGCCTCTTTGCGCTCCTTACATTCTCTCCTTTGCCATATTTCAGTCTGTCGTGAGCATTTATATCATTGCAATGCTTCCGCCAATCCCGATTCTAAGTGATTACGGCATCGATCCTCAGCGTGGCTTCCTCCCCCCAGAACTGCCCTTGACCTCCTTACCAGATCCATATTATGCAAAATGGGAGACCGTCATTGAGAAAGTGCAGGCGTTGATATTGTGTCGGAGAATTCGCACGATTGTGGAGCGATTGCCTGTGTTGTCGACTGCATATTTGCATACAGAGGCAGAATGGCAGAGGGCCTATGTTGTGTTGACTTTGCTGTTGCATGCGTATGTCTGGGGTGGGGATGTACCTGAAGAAGTTTGTCTTCTCCTGCGGCATTGAAGTGCTTCTTTATTTTACTGATATGAATATCTAGAGAATTCCTCCGCCCCTGAGTATACCTCTTTTAGAAGTCTGCGAGCATCTAGATCTCCCCCCAGTCGCCACATACGCCGCAGTATGTCTATGGAACTACAAGCCCATCTTCCCCGACGAGTCAGCCGACGACCTCGACAATCTAGCCGTCATCAACACACTCACAGGCTCCACCGACGAGCAATGGTTTTATCTCGTCTCCGTCGCAATCGAAGCCAGAGGCGCACCCATGCTTCCCCTGATGCTCGAAGCCATTGCCGCAGCACGCCGCGACAACAGCGCGGTAGTCACATCCTGTCTGCAAGAATTAGCGCAATGTATTACCGAGATCACGGTTATAATGCAACGATTATTTGAGCACTGCGATCCTCATGTGTTCTATCACAAGGTCCGCCCTTTTTTGGCCGGAAGCAAGAATATGGGTGACGCCGGACTGCCAAGAGGGGTCATGTTTGATGTCGGCACCGGCGCGACGGAGATCCGACAATACGGCGGCGGCAGCAACGCGCAGAGCTCTCTCATCCAATTCTTCGATATAGTCCTCGGCGTCGAGCATCGCCCTACTGGCGTGGGTCGCGATGGCGCTGGTGCACACAGTGACACGGAAGGTGTTGCGCCCAAACCACGTCACAACTTCATCCAAGAAATGAGACAATACATGCCACCCGACCACCGTCGGTTTTTGGAGCATATCGGCAGCGTGAGCAATATTCGGGAATATGTCGATGCGCACCGATCCGACAAGGCGCTATGTTTGGCTTATGATGCCTCATTGGCGATGCTACGGGACTTACGCGATAAACATATTCAGGTCGTTTCGCGGTATATCATTGTCAAATCGCGCGAACAACGACGCAATTCACTCTCAAACCCTCAACCACCCACAACTACAACACGATCGATCGTCAACCTCGCAAACGTCAAATCGGGCAACAACAAGAAACTCCGCGGTACAGGAGGCACAGCTTTGATCCCATTCCTCAAACAAGCGCGCGACGAAACCGGGGAACCGGCAATCGATGCCTGGGCGCGACGATTACTCAGTAATGGTCCCGCGGATAGAAGTTTTGCGACGTTGGGCAAAGTCGGGGAGCATGCGGATGGGCAGATTGAGATTGTTGGTATGGCGGGAACGTGGGCTATGGATGAGAGTGAGGGGGGCATCTGTCATTGGTAGTTGCCTTGTCTGTCTTCATAAAAAGGTATGGCGTTCGGTTTATTTGTACATATTATATTATGATAAATCATTGTTATATCCGATATCCGTCAATGGGTCGGCTTGTTATTGGCACAGCATAGCTATTCTCCGTTACACTCCTGTTCTACGATGGACTTGAAATTGATTTGAATTGATCAAGTGACTTTCATTCTCATGACACTGGGGGAATATCTCATCTGAGAAACGCTATGACATAGAAAATACACACGAAGAAAGGTAAAAGTCATGACAACAGCATCGAGGGCAGCAGCAGTCTATCGCTGCTCGCTCTTCTGCAAATCAGCCTCAACACCGCGCTGACGAGTCTTTCCCTCATCATGCACATCCTGCCACTTCTGTTGACCTTCCTGGTCACCAAGCACAGCTGATCCGACAGCGCCAACCGCACCACGGGCACGTTCAGTAACCCCCTGCCCCAAGTCCGACAATTGGCCCTTTGCCTGCTGCGCTTTACCGTCCGCATTCTGCTGAATTCCGGATTGACGCAGATTCTCGTTTCCGATCAAGTTGCCAAAGGACTCCTTGGCGGCGCCCACGGTTTGATTCCATGACCCGGATGTGCGGTCTTGGTTGTCGCTGACAGCGGCGCCGGTGTTGGGGTCTGCGGTGAAGGGACCCAGGCGCGCAGTAGTGTGCGAGTTTTGGTATTCTTGCTCGGCTTGGGATTTCTTGGCATTTGCTTCGGCCTTTTCTATTTGTTAGTATGGAAAGCAATTGTTAAGGGGGAGGGCAAGGACGTACCTGGTCAGCGGGGTTGCCGGTGATTGACGAGAGGGCGTTCTGAGCAGCGCCGACGGCAGAGTCCACGTAGGACTGGAGGGTGGAGGAACCAGAGTTCTCGTTGGAAGACATTTTGATGTTTGTTTGAAGTGGTTGGTTGGTTGGTTCGTCGAAAAGTTTTGGTGGAATGTAGATTGATTGTTTGCTTGTGTGATGATTGATGTTGAAGATAGTGAGAGTTCTTGGCTGAGGGAACGACCAGGGTATATTTATACACGAGACAGGAGGAAGGAGATGATGATGTCTATGTATGTCTTTCCTAATCGGGACACAAGGGACTATGACATCATACAGGGTTTGCAAAGCCACGGGACCAGCCACACCCCGCGGATGACATCATTCCCACATGAAAGTACCGCCTCAGTCGCGCAAATCACAGAGCGAAGTTCATCCATGATCTTGTCGATAGCCCGTTCCAGAAGCTACGCCATTTGTCCTTTGGATACGTAGCTCTACTATGTATGACGACAGTTGCTCTCTTTTTCAGATTCCTCGGAAAGACCTTCCTTGTACATGATTCTACTATGTACATCCAGGAAAAAGATCTAACTTGACATAGATTAGTTGTATATCTTTGACGCCGTGTGAATCTCATACTATCAGCGTAGTTAGATACTTGCTCTGGCCAATCATGATAACAGGCGAATATGAGATCACAAAATATATCCATCGCTCGACCATGCCATGAATGCAGCATAACTTTCAAAGTATGCTATTCGTAGCTAACGACGAAATGGAGTGTTAAAGACAGGAGCATAGATACCTACATGTCCATCAACAGCCCTTGTATCCTCAGGAGTCTTGCTGAGACTTCTTGCGGAAAAAGGGAGCTGTCTCGTGCGATAATCGCCCCATGACAATGTGCTGATAAATGGTGACGGACCTTTATGTGATATTGCAACCGGTGATGTCGGCATGCCGACTCTTTGGCGTGTCTGATCGTAAGAATTGAGCTGGGGTACAGCTCCATGAGGTGTCCAGAGGTTAGGAAGACGGAAACCTGAGTTTGAATGGCCTCCAGTCACAGAGTCCCATTCTGCGGTGTGATTAACGGCTTTGGGTGTCCTGACTGGGTGTCCTCGCGGCGAAGCCATATAGCCATACATATAGCACTGGGACGGACGCTCTGAAGCGACGGGGTCTACGTCTTTGTCAGACGATTTCGATGACAAGGGATATACTTCCTGACCACACAGTGTCATAGGTTCTCTGTCTTTGGCCACTAGTTCAGACCCAGATGGATTCCTGCTAGTGAGACTCGGGGTTTCGAATTGAGCTTCAGAGAGTACATTTCTAGTTATCTGAGACTGATTTGGCCGCAATTGTCTCAAGATCTTCTGTGTCTGTGGCAACGTGTCTGAATCTGTGGGATAGCTCTTATGAGAACCGCTAAGGTTCGTATGCCCGTCGATGGACGGGTTCCTTGGACTAGAGTCGGGAAGGGCATTATCAAATTTGTCCCGGTGCTTGTACATTCCCTGTTTGAGCGTCACAGTACAACGATCAGATTGATGACTTTCTGACGATCCCGCTTCTATCTGTGAATTTGCCAATCGTTCCGCTAGGACCTGGTCATCCAAGGTGAACCGATGGAGCACAGGCATAGGCGAGCTCCGTATATGGTCATCATTTGCTGGAGGATTAGCCGACATTCCTTGACTCAAAATGTCGAGATCCTGAACTGAACAGGTTCGCATATCGGGACCGTGTACAAAACTGCTCGAGACGGGTTTATTCTCCATGTTGTACTGTGTGCGACTTCTCTGCTCGTTCTGTCCTGCAAAGATGTCTCTTTCGTCCAAGTCTCCAAAATCGGAAAGCATCGTGTCTGACGACATTGATCTGATTGGCGATTCGGAGTATTCCTGATGCCTTTTCATATTCTTAGGACTGCTGATATGGATCTTGAAATTCCAATCCGTTCCTTTCTGTAGGCCTCCTCCTGGTTGTAGTCTGTTCGCATGTGAAGATACACGCGAAAAGCTCGTACTATGTTTGGTCATGGCAGTGTTTCTTGCTTCATCTTCTCTGGACAGTTTTCGTCTCTTTCCTATCCTTTCCTTCTCTTCAATTGGAGTGAATTTCATTTGCAATGGCCGTGTCGGCGAAAGACCTACCCAGTCTTTCCTTTCGAGAAGATACTTTTTGAGGAGATCGACATAGGCGATACCAGATATTGTCTAGAGAGATAAAGAGTCAGCAATCCCTCAAATGGACGAATTGCCTGGTGTACCTCTAAATCCTTGTGGCCAGATCCTGAATATCCACCACATGATAACTCTGCATGACTTTGTCTCGATAAGCCTCCAGATTGATTGGTACAGTCTACCGATTCGTTGGGCTGGCTATTGACAACGAATTGAGACGAACTGACTGACTCTCTACCATTAGAGACAGATGAATGCTTGTCGATGGAAGTAATCCGCGCTTTTTGCCAAGATCCTTGTTGTCAATACGCGCTCGGGCGAAGTGTTGCTTCTGGATCTTCGAGATAGAATCAGGTCGATTGCGTGACTGGCGCCGCAAACGTCCCCCCGTCCAGTTCATATAGACAAGCGATCGATATGGTGTGAATAAGCGAAACAGACAAGATCGGACCTTTGAAGCTCTACAGCAAATGCGTAGCTTTTGCTTGACTTGATGATCGAGAAAAGCCGCTCAGCTTTCTGAAAGGGGCGAAGTTGTTGGGTTGACATCAGTTGTCTAGTCCCGTAATCGTTTCATGCCGTCCTTTTGGGCAAGTACGACTGTCGTGGCCTCGAACGGCAAGTGCCAAGTGCCGTACGCTAAGACTTCATCTGCCCTCACGTGCACCCCTCGTCCTGTGTCTATTGAGTATCTATTCATTCTTGGCCGAATATGCTCGAACCAACCATCCTCATACAGTCACCATTTCGATCTCGGTTGGAAACATGTCCAAAGCTGCGGAGATCTGGTGCGGTATGGAAAACCACATCAATGGAGAGACACCGAAAATCCATCTGCCATTGCGAGTGAAGAAGCCAAACATGTCGTCTTATCCATACACAGCATGTCAAAAGAACCTTGCTACGGTGATATCAAAATATCTGCCAGAGCACTAGGCCCATCGCCATGTAAAGGTGTCCGCCCGTCGTTGAGGGACTGCTACGAAAAGGAAGGTGTCCAGCAAAGAAAATTACTGAAAGATGTGGATGCCACATGTCTGAAAGTGGCTAAGCCCCTTAAAAGAAAATGAAAATGCATAACGGCATCAAATAATGTAATCGGAAGAGACTGTCCGACGCTTACGACCTGCAACGAGAATCACAACACCAAGAATACCTTCTTAAAATCCTGCCTGGCAATAGCTGAAGTAGTACTATGCAACCCAGGGTAGAACTGTTAGTGACTAAAGTTCAAATGTAGCGGAAGAGACTAGAGTAGATGCTTACAATCCACCTACGCCTGAGAGCTTCCATTTCAGGGTCTGGCTTGGGGCCATGTTCCTTCAGAATCGACAAGTGAATGGAGTCCCAGTTTGTAACAAACCTTGCTCTTCATAGATGAAGAGTCTTGACATAGTGTCGACCAATGCTTTCTAATTCTAACGTCCCTTCTGAAACCCTCCTTAGACAATTTACTAGCTCGGTAGTAGAAGGAAGATAACCCCCTGGGAAAATATATCGGTCGAGGAAGTTGTTAAGAGTCTTGCGTTTCCGATGAAGCTACATTTCTAGAGTTAGACCTGAACTCCGCTTTTCGCCATAGGTGCTTCCAGGGACCCTAGTATAGATGATACACTCACTTCATCGCAGAATGTGCTAGACCGGACCACAATTTCCCCATCTGTAGGGCTTAAGAGACTGTTCAAGACCTCAAAAATTACCGTCTAAAAACTTCCGCCCGACATGCTCAATCATTTCCACGGAGATGATTCGACCATACTTCCCAGAGGCTTGGGGCACTTTCTGTAGTCACATAGAAGGAACGAAATACGGTCACCTAGAGATTCAACCTTCAGAAGTTGCTCCGCTAGAGCTTTCTGCTCATTGGAATGAATTATTTCCATAACCCTACAGCCAGTCAGGCGGAAGGCTTCGAGGGCGAGAAAGCCCCATCCTCCTCCTAGATCTGCCCATGTTTAAGGCCACCTCGAATTGTGTTCAGGGGAATGTATTTAATTAACAGAGCAAATTGAAGTCGCAAGGAGCTGCCAAGGTTGCCCATCGTCGTTATTTGGGTTGTGCTAGAACAACTAAGAAAAGAAATTCTTTGATTCTCGTTCACCCGTTTGAAGGTTATACTAACTTTTAGGAATCTATCTTGTTGGCCTGACTCCAGAGGAGGGTTGAACCAAGGTTCTGTGATTGGGTCCATTCTCGTCACCTTTGCTCCCCAAGAGGTCTACTTCATTCAGTCATGCAAATGACACCAAGTGACCTCAAGACTATATCTGCATTGCAGACTTGCATTCTAGGCTTCACGGGATATTGTCTTGCAGTCAGACACCACCATGATGCCCCACAATCGGATAACAAGGTCATCCTCGAATTACATTTTGCGCAAGGGTTTAAGCCACGTTTTCCTCATCTAGTATATAAATGAAAATCAACAGATTTTAAATGGCTGCTTTAGGGTTCGGTTCGGCAACATCGAACCCATCCATGCCCCGAATCTAAGTACGGTTTACGGCACATATTCGAGCGACGACCCACTTTACCATCCGGAGACAGCTTGCAGGCCAAGTTAACTGTGATGGAGATAGCATAGCCAGGCAAGGAGTAAGGGACGATTTGTATCCGATTATTTCCATCATTTTCCCATTGCCGCCCAAACCCTCAGTTTGCTGGTATGTTAAATGTTGTTAATCTTAACAGTAGAGGTAGCTCAAGTTAGTTCTCTTATTAGAGGTCTATCAGCCATATACCCGGTCCTTGAATACCAATATTCTCGATAGTTAATGCCAGAAAGTTGACAGTCAACATGACGACAAAAAGCTCTTTTGCCAGCCAGGGCAATGACCAGAAAGTAGTGACAGGGTTTCTTATGGCCATCAAACGCATCAACTGCGGTAATTGTTTCATCCTGATTGTTCTCCCAATATATGCAATCCTGCAAGTTCCTCCGGTTCCATTACATCCCAGTACACTTATCTGGTCCGTGATTTACTTGGTCTTATCGATTGTGCTCCATCACTGCAGGTATGTATATAACCCAATGGGTTCTGGAACCGTTCCCAAAAACTTCACAAGGAAATTATAGCACACTGACAGTACTTTTGCCCCGTTGAATGCAGGATACCATCGGCTCTGGGCACATCGGTCATACTCGGCCTCCACAGCTGCACGGTGGCTTATGGCGGCTTGTGGGACAGGTGCGGTCCAAGGATCCATCAAGTTCTGGGTCAGAGAACAACGAGCTCATCATCGGTATACCGATACAGACCGTGATCCGTACGGGATTAACAAAGGCTTCTGGTACGCGAATATCCTGTGGACATTGGTCATACCGCCCAGGGTCAATAATCGGGTCGACATATCAGATCTACTGAAAGACAAGGTCGTCATTTTGCAGCATGCCTATTATGCGCCTGCTGCAGCTTTTGTGGGTTTTATCTTCCCGGTCATAGTAGCGGCGATCTGGGGTGACTGCTGTATGCTGGCTTTCTCCGGACCTTTTTTGCAACCCAGGCCACATTCTGTGTCAAACTAATGGATCATAATTCTGCTAGAGAAGGTTAGACTGGCACATGGGATGAAGCGATACAAACAGAGCGAAATTGAGAAGAGCCGGATGCAGCAACGCTACAAGAAACTTGAGGCTGAATGTAAACGACTTAATCTTGATTGGGGGACATCCGTACACCAGCTACCGATAATGGAAATGGACGGAATACCAAAGCAAGGTAAAACAGGGTCAAATGTTGGTCCTGGCTGAGGGTGTTGTGCACGAAGTTTCGGGCTTTTATATGGAGCATCCGGAGGAGACCTAATGGTCCGATCTATGGTAGGGCATGATGCAACGGGTGTATTCAATGGAGGGTTATATGACCATTCTGATACCGCAAGAAACATTCTGGCCATTCTCCGTATTGCCCGCCCTTCGAGGCGGTAGGGCAGTTTCCATAAGAAGCGCGGCTTTATGTCATCGAATGATCAATATTGTGCACGTGACCTAAGCAAACAAGACAAACATCCCTCGGATAGCCGTAGCATTCTCTTTCGCACAACATGAATTCCCACAACCATTCGTCCTCCGTCCATTCGTGCGTATTGACATTTACGAGCAATAGGGGGTCGCTCAAAAAAGTACGATTACTAGTGAATTCTCAATTCACCATTGAGGATTGTTCTTTTTCGGTGCTGGCTTGTCTAGCCAGCTGTGATCCAGGTGAGCAAATTTAACCCATGCGATCGTCACTCGAGGCATCTTTATGATGAGCAACAAATTTAAAGCATAGTTCACCTGAAAGTCTTGGACTTCATGAACGACAAAACATTTACCATCTTTCACCTTTGTCTGATAACCTATTTTTGGCCTTTTTCATGACACGACACCTTATCTTACCCTACGATGAGTGCTAACTTCTCGGAGACATTGACAGAGATTCTGCTGATTTCCAGCGCGTCCGAATTAATGATGTATGCATCCGCGACAAGTTGGAAGTACGTAGTTAGTCTTTGGTCCAAGCGTTTGGTCGTCTGCATTGCTGCCCAACTCCGAATAGCCAAAACAAATCATAATCCGTTTGCTGCAAGTGCACGTACGGAGAGGACGTGACGGAAGATAAAAGCATCTATTTCGCTTCACTTTCTTTGCGCGATTAATATTGTTACATTCATCCTCTCTCATACACTCTCAAGAATCCTTGCCCGTGCTCCGAGTTGCTCAGTAGTCACCCGGAGGTATTGTCATTGATCCTATTGAGCGAGTTGGTAATCCAGGTACGTAGCAGAGTACGTGTAGTCAAAACCGGATCCGAGTTCTTGTCTTGTCAGTTCGTGGACCAACTACTCTTACTAGACTCAGTGGACTGGTCTTTTTGTTGTCCACGCATCCTGTTTGAAAGTGAAGCAATCCGCAGCCTGCTGTAAGCGGAGTTGCATATTCACAGCCGTGTGTACAATCGATTGGTTTCGGTTGCTCCTCTGGAAGCCTCGTCACTGCAATGCCAACTGTACTGTCATGAGGCAGGCGTGTGCTGTGTCCATCGAGTCGTCGTATCGGAAGGAAGCATAGCATAAGACTGCGACGACAGTGGGGGTAAGGACGTCATTGACTGGACGAGCTGCTCACCGCTTCGTGCGCGTCTCATGTTTCTCGAGTGTAACCGAGTCAAGACTAGGTGATGCGGTAGTCTGACTGGACGGCCTATTTTGGCGCTATGCGGTGTTATCACACGGCAGAGCCAAACAGAGACGGCCATCACAGCCATTGCCAGCGCTGTCTGGGACGCTGGCCCACCGCGTCCCGGGCCGCCCCTTCCCACTATTCCCGAACCAAGTCACCTCCTTCCCAACTTGCCAACCCATCTTTCCCAGAAAATCCATTAAAGCCCAACCTTCCCCCTACTTTTGTCTCCCAACTCTTTTCTCTTTTATTCATCACACATACACAAACAGCAACATTGATACCCAACTTACTCATCACATATTGGACTAATCCTCATTATTCTTGAACATATCTATCATTCCCGCGCCACATCCCACTCCTAACAACTACCAATCTTCAACCCAACTACGCGACCCGAGGATATTCATTACCATAAACCGTATTCCATCAGGACAAACACGACCCAGAATTCCCAGGACAGGATCATTGTTTTGCTTGTTTCTCTTTAGTTTCTTGCCGAGGATCTAGATAGACAACATTTATACGACCACAGAACGCATCAGGTAGACCCAGTCCCTTTTCTTTCCCGCATTACTTTTTTTTTTTTGCTTTTTACCGTCGCTTCTGGACCTGTACTGCTCACTCATGTACTTTTGGCCTTGTTGAATTTTTCCCGCCAATGGACTTCTTCCGGATCTCTCCTCGCTTTTTGCTTGGACTTTCATCGGCTCGGTGCTGTGAGAAATGAGTGCCAGCACCAGCCGTCGACCTGTTTATGCCGAGGATTTTTGCCAATACCCGTGGATTTTTACCTGGATGGAACCCTTGACACCCGTCGAGCGGTATGGAGACTTTGTCTCGAAAGCTTAATGATGGCAATCGATGACCTTTATACACTACAGATATTACTGGATATATGGCCTAATCGAATCCAGTGTAAGGATGGACTGTACTTGCAATACCTGGATCTTTTCTCCCTTGGACGTTGGCTTTTTCTGAAAGGACCATTCTGATTTATAAACCTGGCATGGGCCGCATTTCCTTCTGATACCCTCTGGATTTCTATGGAGCCTTAAAATCTGAGACCTTTGATTTCCTATACGACAACTGGATCAACATGCAGCCGGCCACATGGACCTATCTCTTAGCTGCTTTCTCCTGACCAGGATGTTGTCTGACATCGACAATACTGCTTGATGCTGTGCAGTGTTCTCGAACTACCACAAGGATGAACCTAGGAAATTTTGCAATCTCTTATGATACTGGTCTTTCCCTATTTCTGTGCATATACATCGCGACCATGGCATTTACCCGCAGGGTATCGACAAAAGATATTCTGGATCCAAGTTCCCTCAACATAGCTTCACCGGAGACGAACACGGTCCACTGTTTATCCAATCAGTCATCAGTCAACCTAAAGCTGGGACCCTGGCCTACATGGAATCCGGACTAACCTCACTGGCACCAAACATCATGTATGACAGCTCACCCCTTCGTACTGAAGTAAATGCTAATTCCCTCTAGCTTCATGCGATACTACGTGGACCCTTTGAGCGACGAATTTTTTCTTGTTTTATGCTTTATTCTCTTCCGCCGTTCGAATACTGACTTGACTCCTCGTAATGTTTAGTGCATACATTGAGCATAACAGTTCTCTGTTGTTTCATCCACTCTCCACCTGACAACTTTCGAAACCAGAATGGGATCCGAAAACATGGCCACCACACTGCACAACATGAACAAATGCCGTTCAAGACATACCTCTTCACTTCAGGACTTAACTGCCATTTCAAGGACACACCAGGATGATGAAATTTCCCAGGATCACTTTTCTTTATCTTCAACTATTCCTCACAGCCAAGACATGGACCAGTGGACATTAAGCACATCAGACTCTATGGAATCCAGCCCAATTGGTACTCAGCCAGAGACTCCAGAGGTTACCATGCTCTCATATTCCTTTTCACAGCAACTAATTCCTGGTGCCACGGGGATCAATGACTCAGCTCCCATGTTCCACCCACTATCTGACATCCAAGCTGCCGGTGGCCTTGGTGAACACACCGAAATGGACTACTCACACCCCCACCACTTTGCTCAGGCTTTTGCTTCTTCCTTGTTTGAGTACAACTACGAAAATGACGATGCTGCTCAGAGGTGTATGCATGATGATTCTGCATCTTTGGGTCACCACTCACCCCATGAAGATGGCCAATTGTTTTCCACGCAGGACACATGGAATTTGACCTTGGATACCACGAATCTTGTTGGAGCCCAGTACGACCAGATCTCGCACATCTACTCACCACCCGTTTCCCCTCCTCTCACCGAGGCCAGCCAGGTTTCTGTAACTTCTGCATGCTCTCAGCCAGCTTACTACCAAGTCAATGAGGAGAAGATCAGCATCCAGGACTCTTTCCATCCCATGTCACCTCCTTTGAATGATCAGGACCCAAACAGGTTTGTACTTTCGAACTCGTGGATGGGTGGCCGAGTACTTACACGTCTCATAGGACTATTAGACCTACGAAACAAAGTCAGCGACCATTGTTGTCGGCGTCTTCTTCTCAACCTACCATGAAGTCCGACCCAGAAGCCTATACTTTGCCAATTGGAGAATCTGTTCCAGGAGCCAAGGATAAGACTGAAGTCAGAACACCTCGGGATCATCCTTATTACTCATTGTCAACCCAAAGCGATGGAAAATACTACTGCCCTTTTGCCGTTGGAGAGAACCCTTGCAACCATACACCGACCACCCAGAAATGTGCTTACCAGTAAGTTTCGTGATCCTATATCGAAGATACCTTACTGACTAGGAATCAGCAAGTATTTGGATTCCCATTTGAAGCCATATAGATGTAAGGTGGCTACTTGTGCTGCTCAGAATCTGCACTTTTCTTCCAACGCTTGCCTCTTTCGTCATGAACGTGAAGCTCATGGATTCCACGGCCACGGAGACAACCCACACCTTTGTTTCTACCCAGGATGCGAGCGAGCCGTTCCGGGATATGGATTCCCCCGCCGCTGGAACCTTTTTGACCATATGAAGCGGGTACACGATTACACTGGATCCGAACAGCCCAGTTCCCCCGAATCCAATGCCGTTGGCCAGGTCCTCAAGAAGAAAGACTCCGCCGGTGTGCGCAAGAGAAAGATCACCAAGCCCGTTTCCGCAACTACCATGAAGAGGACCAAGTCGGCTTCTTCCCAGAGTAACGCTGTAAAAGTCAACCCTGCGCAGCACGAACAGCGCCTGCGAAATGCGGAGCAGAACTACTACGACTGCCGTACTAGACTGCTGGAGAAGCTTTCCAGCATCAAACCCGAGGACACAGTCATGCATGAGAAGGCCAACGCTAGTCTTCAGGAACTTATCACTCTCGGCTTGAATTACCGCCAGCTCGAGGCCAGCTCCGCTGCTACTACATTCCCCAACGTTTGAAATACATCGCGTGGATCTTTTGCTCAATTTTAAATTTGGAAGTTCTCTTTCCTACTGGATCCGTACAGCCCAGAATGTCCCTGGATGCTATTTCAGTCACTGGTTGCAGGCTTTTATTGGTATCAACGCATTCCGCACATAGATAGGATTCTGGTCCATCGCCATGGAATGACGATTTGATTCGTCTGCCGACTGAGGATGGCCCGACACCATTGTGTCGCCAGCGCGAAAGTGGTATTCGGAGCCCTTGCTCGAAACCGCATTGCAGTACTTCTTGCTTCGCATCTTGCTCTCGGAATCCCTGGGAATCTCTTATGTCTTCTATTTGTCAAAAAGAAGCATTCTCGTTTTGGAATTATCAGATGTAACCATTTTGGAAGTTACAATCATGAATAGTTTAGAGTCGGATACTGTGTTTGTTGCATGTATTTGGCCAAGATTCTTCTACGCTCGCCTGTAGCGAGGAAACATTTATTGTTGGCGCTTTTTTGGGTTTCTTTTCGTTTTGTTTCAAGATACATTTCCGGGATTTGGAGGATTTTTGTATACAGATGTAATTATAGACATCTTTGGGAGCGTAAAAAACAGAGGAGCGATCCAGGAGGACCTTTGATATTCGAATGTTATTGTTATTTATATTCCATGGACTGTGTCTGTCTGGCTTTTGAACCTTAACACAATAAAGATTATTTTTTTTGTATTCATTTTAATCTATCTAGAAACCTACTCGGGCGTATTTCCAGCCAACTCAAAATTCAAAAACCTTACGAACGCATCGCCAATCTGATCAGCGCCCAACGCACCTTTGGCCTGCTTGTTTGTCATACCACTATACGTCCTATTCTGCGAAATCCACTGTCTGCGCAACCGCTGCAGACGGGGCAGCGTCAACAGTCCGCCTGCACCAGCGAGATCATCCGTGGGCGCACTGCGGACGATATGCGCTGGGACAAAGACTGGAATCGTCGCGTCGGGAACGCTAATTGAGATTCCCTCTTCATCTCCTCGTTTCACACCCCCTTTCTGCGTAGTGGACTGCGCGAGTGCGGCTTCGGCGGATGGTGTGGAGGACGTATAATTCCGTATGGCTGCTACGATCGCGGAGGTTTTCTTTTCGTAGTTGTATAGGGCGCCCGAGTCGGTTTGGTTGGGGAGAACGGTGGCTTGATGCGATTTTATGCGGGGGCGGCCTAGACGGCCGCCGTTGAGGGCTTGGGTATTTGTTGTGCGGATTGTGTATGCTATGCTTGCTGTGTCTGATGCTTGTTGTTGTATCGCTGCTGTCAATGGGGAAGTTGAAGGGTTGTTTGGGTCGGTATGCAGCAGAGCTGCTATGGGGCTTATTGTGGATGTTGGTGTCGTTTCAGAGGCGTCGGAGAGGAAAGTCTTTTCGATTTCGATGCCGGTCGCAGCTGTCCATATCTCCTCAACTGGCGGCCTGGCGTCTGACCATGGAACGGTGAACAGGGGCTTGTCCCAGCGACTGTAAGTGCTAGGTTCTTCGTATCTGAAAATGAGGTTTTGGTGTAGGTCGGATGGGTAGGGTTCTTCGGTGTCGGGTTCAGCGAGATCGTCTGCTGTCGCGTTTGTTTCTGGGAGGGTATTTTGGGCGGATTGTTGGTTTTTAAATCGTGAGTTGTTGATTGCGACGCATTTGTCAATTGGGGTGCCGATATGTACCTTCAACAGGGTCAGTCCTGATCGATCATCTCGCTTGAGATGGACTCACAACACAACACGTTGTTCCCACAGCCTTGGCTTCACACCATAACTGATACCGATACCCCTTGATATAATTCATTCCATCCAAAATCACGAACGCATCTTTCGCCAATGCGCGCTTGACTCGCGCGTATGCCACCGCTCGCGCTTCCTTCTCTGTTCGCGCATGGTCGTAGACCGTGCGAGGATGACCGGGGTCGTGAGAGGGGACTATATGAAATGTGAACCGCTTTTGTTTCGATTTGTCTTGATTTGCGTCGTCTCCGGTGGCGTTGTTCTCATTGTCGAGGGCGTCGAAGAGTTGGGTTTGGGTTTCTTCGAGGAGCTGGGCGAGTTGTCTGGCGCGATACGATAGGCCCGAGCAGGGGTATCCGGTCAGAATAATCAGCTAGAGAATGTGAGTACACGTGCGCAAGTGAGTGATGTCTGAGACTCACAGGCATGTTTTATCAAGACTCGTGAGGATTGGCGCATTGCATTGATAGTTGTTCTTCAGACACAAGATTAGGCTGCTGATGACTTTTTCCTTCCTCCCCGCACTGTATGTGCCCCACCCCCGAGCTTCTCTCTGGTTATATACTCTTTCCCCCTTGCAACATCTTTACCGGTCATAACAATTCAATTATGATCCTCTTATTGCATGAATTAATATTATCGGGCCTGTTTTCAAGCGTTTGTTTCAAGGGAATAGCATCCAGGGAGCCCGATCGGGTGGATGTCTAGCTTGTCATTATGTCTATGACGAAGCAAGCTTGTCTCTAGTATTTTTGCACACTCCCAATCCGAGCTCATGAAATACAGTCCGGTCTTTCCCTAACTTAGACCCGAGCAGAACTCCAAAGACAGCCCAACGAGCACAAAAGACATGCAAGAAATGCAAACAACGGCGGGTGGCCACAGGCAGAACGAACATCCAAACGCAGTAGATCGTCACCTTTCTTTTCTCCAAAACAAATCCTCCACTCGGTGATAATCCACCAGATCCTGGTCAGTGGATCCCGATCGATTCACACTTCTCTTTGCCCAGTGAATATCCTCGGTCAACTCTCAATGGAAGGGACGGGCGGAGTTTCCTCGTCAGTGATGGGTCTCTTTACGAATCCACGTACGACACACAGACAACGACCCTGAACTTCGGATGCCGCGGCTGACTTACGTGTCTTGTCTCGGACACGGACAAAGTCACAAAGCTCGACAGAAGTGACAGGAATTGTTACTGAATAGGAAACTTCCTGCAGGATTCCGTGGGTGTGCTACTTGGACTCTCCGGACACCTCAGTACTCTCCCGGGTGTGGTGAGGCTTGATCCGCTGTTTCAATGTTGACTAGCTCGGGTTGTACATAAATTGCAGCTTGGCGTGTTTCCACTTATAGTCATAGACTCACAACATCTGAGAGTTTCGCTTGAGGGACAGGCCGGCGAGCACTGCCATGTGTTGGTATGTTGGTAAAGAGTGTTGATCTGGAGGATGGATGAAGTTAAGATACGATTAAGCTGAGCCGCAACTCGTATAGTCGCTCTATTTTTGGCTCCCTTTTTCGTTTCATTCGATTCATTCGATGTACTACGCAGTAGTACGTACTACATACTATGTACTATGTACAACCCCTATGTACTCCGTACGTAGTGCCAACGTAAACATATGACATGTAAGTTACACTTGTGTACAGTATTCGCCACTGGACCAGGTGGATGAGAGAATCGAGTGCCAGAAGGTTCAGCCTCTAGAAACGTCTATCCGGAGAGTTCCTGTCATGACCCAGCATTCTGATACTTAATGCTAGTAATTAATGGTACTAAAAAATAAAGTAAGTCTCCACAGCTCATTAAATGTTGTTCTAGAAATAGAATATTGTAGAATAGTGTGAACTAGAGAACTGCAAACTAAGTCATAGTCAGACTTTGGTTGGGTGTGAACCCGTCATTTGGAGATCAAAGATCCCACTGATAATTTTCCCAGTCCTGGCTCTTATAACGACATCTCTCACCCTTGTGTAGTTTCTTTCTGTATACTCAAGTCAGACTGTTCTTTTCCCTCTTCATATGGAAAATGTATGTTTCAGACTCATCCTCTATGGAGCAGTTGTTGACGCGGCAATCCCCATCACTCATCCCAGCATATCCAATTGACCTGTAGAACCACGCCACTAATCATGATCACATCATCTAGTGGAACCTGATTTGTGTTTGCTTACTTTCTCCTTTTTCTTGCAGAAACTTGCTTGAAAGACACCGAAGTTTCGCCAATATTTTTCATGACCCACTTGTTCGATATTGAGTGCAAAGCATCTGGGCAATGGCTGACGAGTCCGAGACCATGATGTCCGCTACACTCCGATTCCCGTTTCAAGCCTCGCTGGATGGATATTGCATGGTGGACACTGGTGGTTATCTATATTATGGACTGGATATCTCGCATGAACCTGCTGAGTTGCCCGCACAAGTTTGTTCTCATTCGAATTCAGAACCGGATACGCACTTAGGGTTAGGGTTGTATTCTGATGACGATCCCGAAGACGAAGATAAACAGCGACGAGAAGAACAACCATCGGAATCGAAAGTTTTATTGCATCCGCCGCGCTGGGATAGTCAGGTGAAAAGCCAGGAGCAGGAGCAGGCATCAAACGTGGCGCCACGGCCGGTCTCAATCGTGATGCATCCACATCGCATCGACACCTCTGACCAACAACGGTTCGCCACGGATCACGAAATGGCAACAGCAGAAGAGGCAGAAGAAGAGAACATAATCTGCGAATCGCCGTCCTATAACACGCTAGGCGAGACAGAAGCCGAGGAAAAGTCAACGATACGAGTATCCGCGCCTTCCAGCAGCGTGCAGCAACTCATCTCTTCTCGATACTATGCAACCCCCCTGATCGAAGACGATCTCTTATCGACGCCCGTCGCAGTATACGGTCTCGAGAAACCTTCGGGCCATGTACCGATAAAAAAAACATCTGCCGTGTTGAGGCAGAGAGGGAGTCCGGGGGCGGCACAAGCTCGGCCATCGTCGAGACATCAACATCAACCGTCGGCATTTTCGTCGACTGATAATCGGACAGAGGAGCGAACCAGGCCTTCTACGTCATCTACAAGGAGGCTGTCAATGTTTTTGGGGAGAACACCTACTCCGACCGCGGCGTCTTCAACTGGTGTCAGCAGACCAACTATCGGATCAATATCGTCGTCCGGGTCTTCGGCTACTACTGCAACAATGAGGTCAGCAGTATCTGCTGTCAGTGATGTCTCCGCTGTGTCCTCGATATCTATTTCTTCTTCGCCTACACTGGGAGATACAAGTCACAAACCAACGCCGTATTCCCCATCTACGACCCCAGACCTGCTCCAGACATCATCATTCACACGCCCTGCACAATCACTCCGAAGCACAACAGCCTCTATTCCAACTTTTTCCTCTAAGCATACTCCGAAGATAGGAGGAGACGCTCACCCAAACTCCGTCTTCAACTTCTCCATGCCCAAACTCTCCTCGCCCATGATGCACCATCGAGCCGGTATTCAGAGCAGCGAGAACCTGACCACAATCCGCGCAATTCAGGATGACGATCAAGTGACTATAACCAGTCACCCACTCCATGATCCATCTAGAGAGGCTTCTTCGCCATCATCAAAAAAAATGCCCTTCTCGCCGGATAGTTTCGTCTCACCCCATACACATGGCACTCCCCAGTCCCACAACACAATCACCAATCCACCCAGCGACAGTATAGCATACAACAGCACAACCTCCTTCTCACAAATCAACAGACCTCACACAAGCCACCATGACCAAAGACCTCCGCCAAACCCATATACGAGAAACGAGCAACAGCCTCCACATTCCAAACTACGAAAGCTGGAGAAATCAGACCACCACCAGCATAGAGCCACGAAACTGTTTACGAGGATATTCGTGACGGATCTTAAGCAGAAAGCCTGATTCTCTCCTTTTCAGCGGGCCGAAATACTAAGGTCCAGCTGTATCATATATGTTAATAATGATCCGCTTCTCGTCACCTTTTTTTGGTCTCTTTATGGGCTAATGATTTTTTGTCGCATGTACCATTTTCTCGGCGTTGGGTTTTGTCATGTTTTGAATGTCCCTTGGAAAGGAGGTTGACGAGGTTCATCATTGGAGTTCTTGTACTGAAAAATAACCAGACAGCTTGATACCGAGTACCCGCTTCTGGAGGTATGTTAATCAAAAAATGCATTTCAAAATCATAAGGATTTGATTATATCGCATAATATCAAAAAGGAAAGAAAAGACAGGGGAATCTGTGTAGGTATACATAAAGTCAATAGCAAACATGTGTAAATTTATCGTCAGAAACAAGTCATATCCAAAACGCCGTCGTAATTCATGCAACCCCCTCTCCAAGTAAATCAATCATAGTATGGAAATCACAATCGTTGATCCGAGACATAGACGCCAGTGCTGATCCAAACCCGGAAGCAGAAATCTAGTGCAGATAACGTCAAAGAGTAATAGACTCCATCTCCGTCATCACCGCGTCCATCTGTACCCGCTTCACGGCCTCCGCGACAAGTGTGAAGTCTTGCAGGAATGGTGCCGTGGCTGCGGGACCGCCCAGGGGCATTTGTCCCGGTTGTACTTGGGCCTGTGTCGGAGGTATGGTATTCATATTTTGTTGTGCTTGTGCGTGTGCTTGCGCGTCGGCGAAGAGATGTTGCTGCTGTTGTGCTTGTTGGCCGATATACTGGCCCGGTTGAGCTGAAAACTGTTCCGCTTGTCCGGTTTGAAATGTGGATTGTGTTGGTAGGAACGAGGAAGAGGAGACTCCTGTCGTCGATGTCGTTGTCGAAGTACTTCCCGCGCCTGTCGTCGCGGTACCGGTCGTCGACGATGTCGGATAGAATGACGGCGCAATCTGCGGTTGCGCCGAGGAGCGTAGGTTATACCGATTGTTATTCATTGTGATTCCGAATATACGAGTATGATTCGGTTGCGAAACAGGCGACTCGATTCTTAATCTTGAGAGTGATATCACAGCAGGCTGATTGCACGCTTGTGGCGTCTTATGACGATTGACCCGGCACAAGTACCAAGTACCAAGTACGAAAAGGCTTATTGGCAAATTCCACCCTTTGACCAAGACCCAACTATGAATAATCACGGACGAGCGAATTTGGTGAATTGGTAGGTCGATGCGAACGTGGGGTGTGACTTTGCAATGATCAAGGATGGCGTTCTCGTTCGGACGGAAGGCCCGAAGAGTAACTAACTATCCTCAGGACATGGACGTACTATTTATCGTGAATGGGTGGATGATATGCACTCCGCAATGATCGGCGACCTCTCGTTAGTTTCGTTCTTTTGGGGTCCCTTTCAGCGACTTTTCCACTAGAGTGACGAGTCTGTGGGGAAGTAGCTAGAATCAAAGAATGAGAGAGAAATAGAAGCAAAGGAGCATGCCGAACAGTCGATGATAAGCACAAAAAACTTCCCCTCTGCTGTATGTATCGTATCGTATTGAGGCTGTAATCTCCCCGCACCACGTGAATTCTCTGCTGATTTTGCTGGATGATACAGTGTAACGGCATTGTAACGATACGGCTTCTGACAAACCGACGGGGCCTGCCATCTGACCGACGAGCACGTGACTGCGTCAAGTTGTTGACCGATTTTTACACTAGAGCGCATACGGCAGTACGGTGGGGAAGCATCAAATCAAGGTAATATTCGACGTTCTGATAAAATACATTTGGTATACCCTCTAAAATATTCTAGTAGAGTGATTTTTGATGCTATTTATACTTAAAAAAATATAGATAAAATAAATAACTATATTTATAGAATATTCTTAATATTTTATCTTAAAATATTTTAAATTAAATTAATTCTTAAGTATTTTATTTAATAATTTTATATAGTTTAGATTCTAAATCTTTATAAGTTTTAAATTTAGTTTAAATTATTTTAATATTTAATATACTCTCTTAAGAAGAAAGATATAAAGCTTTTATTTTTATATTAAATCTATTATATTAGTTAATCTTTAATATAGATACTAATTAAGAAAGCACTATTTTTATAATATCTTTATAAGCCTATCTATAACTATTTTTTTAATATTTATTTATTTTATTAAAAAATAATTAGCTTAAATTTCTTAATATAGTTAATAATAATAAATATTAATATACTTAAGATTTATATAGAACTAGGACTTTTTATTAACTAGTAATAATATAGTTTATTTATTATTATAAAAAATTAATAATAATCTATTAGATAAGAATTAGATTATTTTAAAAATATATTTTTAGATATAAAGTTTTTTAGTAGCTTTAATAATAATATAAAATTTAATTTTAATAATTAATATTATAATTAAATACTATTTTATTACTTTTTAATTAATTAGTTTTTTATATATTTTTATTAAATATTTTTTTAAGCTTATATAATTAGAATTATCTCTAAATAAAATATCTAAAATATATATAAAAGTATTTATATTAAAATTTTCTAATAGGTAATATTTAATTATAAAAAAATAAATATTATAAAAATATATTATTATTTATTTAATTTAATAAAAGTATATCTTTAATAAATTAGTAAAATACTTAATAAGCTTATTAATAAACTTAATAATATTAAGTTAAATTATAATAATTAGACCTTGACAATGCCCATGGGCCTTGGACGAGGTCACTCCCATTTCCCATGCCCATTGTCCCAATGGGAATTTTC
>JAKLMW010000074.1:0-75282 GCA_022813215.1 Talaromyces ruber | reverse complement strand
CCGCCCGCGTACCTAGCCGTGGAAATGACTGGCCGTGGTGTTAGCTGCTATAGCTGAACGCCTTCCCTAGATAGTACTAGTTTCTGCCTAGTGTCATGCAAGTTGGTTTCGTAACAAATCTTTGTAGGCTCCAAATTCGGTTTAGAGCACCTTGACGTTCAACAATTAGCGCGGACCTAACTAGGCTTACCGTACTCAGTAAAAGCAAGCGGATGAATGGGGCGAATAGGGACGATAAAGGACGATCTAAAACAGGTAACATCGGTAAGAGATCTGTTACCCACGAGAACAGACACCTTCACTGACCGTCACGACTTAGGAGATGAAGAGTATAATAAGTCTTTTACCATGACTGAACTATCGATCCAGTTGTCACTCATAGGATGTGAGGCTATATAGAAATCAATGAGCGAGCTGGTAGTGGCTGAGGGAAGATTGTGATCAGAGACCAGAACTTTCACCATGTTCTGATAAGTATTAAATTATCGTGATAAGCATGCATTTTGAGTACATATATCTGCAGTTTTCTCATATCGTCTTTAGTCTTGTCGATACTCCAGAGCCATCGTTTCCTGCGCTGCCCCACTGACTCTCTTTATTTTACGGTGTCTGCAATGCCCCGATTTGGAAACTCTGCAATGTTGCCGGATGAAGCTTATAAGGACTCATCCTGCCCATCTAGTACTTCCTCGAAATCAGCAGTCTTTTACTCTAACTTAACCTAGTGCTAGTTTTACTCAATTCTCTTTGGTTGACATTTCTTGGGTCAATTGTTACACGACGGACCAATGGGCGAGCAGGTTCTAATAGTGATCGGTCGGAACGGTATCTAAGTTAATCCGCGATCCTACCACTCTGAATCCGACCACTTACATTGGCAAAGCCAAGGGAACAAAACAGACGAGGGCGGTTAGCATTAATGAGGTACTACTTGTACACCTGAATAGTCTGTGTGTGGGAGTATGATAGCAAGCCCTGTTTTCCCCACTCGCCACCAATTCCACTCTGCTTCCACCCAGAAAAGTATCCATGCGGATTAGGGATCTCAGCGCTGTTGATCCAAACCGTTCCGACTTCTAGTCTCCGCGCAATACGCTCAGCCGTGACAACATCTTTCGCCCACACGCAGGCTCCTAAGCCCGTGTCTGTTCCATTGACCCGCTCAAGCAATTCATCCTCAGTAGACCACTTCATAAGTGGAATGATAGGACCAAACTGCTCCATTCGGACGATTCTCGAATCATCTGGTGGCTGGTCCACAACCACAGGTGCGATGAAGAATCCTGGCTGGCTGTCATCAGTTTCGCCTCCGCATAGCAAAGTATAGTTGTTTTCTATACAATCAGCGATCAAGCCTTTGACTATATTGTACTGTAGCTCGTTCTGGACAGGGCTGAATAGCGTTGGTTTGTCACCGGAAGGGTCGATTTTAATATTCCTAACTGCGTCCACAAAAGCGTCGCGAAATTCCTGGAAAATAGACTGATGCACATATACCCGTTTCGTAGCCACACACATTTGGCCCGAATGGAAAAAGGCACCGGCAGCAACCTTCGAAGCAACGGTTTTGACATCAACATCGGGGTAAATGACACTTGCATCATTTCCACCGAGCTCGAGTGTCACTTCTTTCAGTGTAGTAGCCGCGCTTGCTACTACTTTCTTTCCAGTAGCAGTGGAACCGGTGAAACTAATCTTGTCAATGCCCGGATGAATAGTCATGAGCCTTCCTATATCGTTAGCCCCATTAAGGGCCTGAAGCACACCCTGCGGAAGCACTGATGTCGCAAGCTCAACGAACTTCAATGTGGCATACGGGGTAAATGGCGATGGTTTGATAATTATGCAGTTTCCCATGACGAGGGCTGCAGCTACCTTACCGACAGCTAATACGAGGGGGAAGTTCCAAGGGCAAATTGCACCCACCACCCCTATAGGGTGGTGAGTAGACATGATCTTGATCTTCTCATCCTCGTAGTCCACTTCATCCGGTAACGACTGAGATGCTGCGCTGGTTAGCTATTTTCTGCCGAGCATTATCTTTATGAATAGATCCGTAATACCATTGAATCTGATAAATTTCAACGTGTCATCAATCTCAATGTCTGCGAGGAGGTTCTGACGATGGATTTAGCAAGCTTTCCGATATTGACTATACTAGAGAAGCTCTCTTACGGACTTGCCGGTCTCAGCTGCCAGGGGACCATGAATTTCACTTCTCCGCCGTTCTAACTCTTCAGCCAGCTTGAGTAAATACGTTTGTCTTTTGTCGACGGATAAGAGCTTCCATGACCCGAAAGCTATTCTTGCAGCTTCAACTGCATCGTCAAGGTCCGTTGCGCTGGCGAGCGACACCTCCCAGAGGGGCTCGTTGGTTCTCGGATTCGTGACTGTTGTTAAATCCCCGGACCGACACTCCGAATTGATGATATTAAAAAACATATTGATGGTGTGACAAAGCAGAAAGAAAGAATCTCTGGGGGCTGTAAAATTGAGTGCTGAGTTAAATATTGAATACCAGATCTACCCCAAAATAGCGGGGTTTCTACACCCTTTCACACCCACTCTCAAGTCAAAAGATAGTGAGAGGGGAAAACCCCCTTCGGCGTGGAGAATTACCGGCGAGGGGAGAAATGCCGTGATTCCAAAGTCTCTTGCTGTCACGAATTCCATTCATTTCTGCTATATCAATAGATGCGATCTAATCGGCGTGTTCTTATGGTCTAGTTCCGGGATTTCCGATCTTTGGTGCCAGACTTCCAGACTGTGAAATCAATTATCGTGAACAAATTATCACCCACAAAGCTCTTGCCATGGATTCCAATTTGAGACCAGGAGTTCCATCAAATCAAGTGGCTGCAATCCTACAAAATGTGAGATCTTTTTCTTCTTCACGGGTAATGAAAAATAGTCTGACAATATCCTCTCTCAGCAAGGCCCTGAGTTCTGCTTCAAGATACAGAAACTAACGATCCCAACCTTCAAGGCCCATGAGGTTCTCGTTGAATTAGAAGTTACAGGATTCTGCGGCACCGATATTTCACTTGCTCATGGCTACCTTGGCCCCTGTCAGCCGATCCTAGGCCACGAGGGTGTCGGTCGGATTGTCGCTGTAGGGTCCAATTGTACGAGAGAGGTGGCTGTGGTAGGTCGACTGGTCGGTGTCGGGTGGATTCGCGATGCATGTGGATCCTGCCGCATATGTGACAGCGGCATGAAAGATGAAACACGATGTCTAAACCAGGTTGTCAGTGGGCGTGATGTGCCAGGTACTCTGGCTAGGTACACCGTTGTCCCAGAAAGATACATCACGCCTCTGCCAGATGACGTACCTAGTGAGATGTTAGCGCCAATAATGTGCGCCGGCGTTACGGCTTATAAAGCACTTAAAGTAGCGAGTGTCGCACCGGGCTCATGGGTCGGTATTTCTGGCGCCGCAGGTGGAGTGGGATCGTTGGCATTGTCATACGCGAAGGAGATGGGTTATCGACCAGTCGCGATCGATGGAGGAGAGCGGCAAGCAGTTCCCTGCATGGATGCAGGAGCAGAGGTCTACTTGGATTTTACAAAGGAGAAAAACCTAAGAGCAAAATTGCTACTAGAAACAGGTGGCAAGCTGTGTTCGGCGATCATCGTGTGCGCCGGAGCAGCTACCGCCTACGAAGCGGCACTGGGCTGTTTGGATTACCACGGAACCCTTGTCGCAGTCGGCATTCCCCCGCCTACTTCAAAGATCTCACTTCATCCCTTACCCTTGATAGACTACGGAATTCGGATTATTGGAAGCATTACGGGCGATCGTGAGGATATTGCGGAGGCCGCAGAGTTTGTTCGAAAGGGTTCGGTGAGGCCTCGGATAACAGCAATTGATATCCAGGAATTAGAGCAGTATGCTGGACGTCTGAACGAGCTGGAAGGGAAACTTGTGGTGCGACTGGGAGCAAGAGATGGCTGAGTGAACTCAGGCTTTACATTCGTATAAGGGTGTCAGGACTCATCAGTTGGTCAATAAATGAGCTCTTAGTTTCAAGTTACTTACTGGCCAAGAAGTGCTATAGCAATTCAGATAAATGTTTTTATGATAAGGCACATAGAGAGCCGAGACTTCCGTAGTTAGATAAGAAGACTACAGGGTTTTCATATATCAATCATGCCAACACAGTCTTAGTAGACTTCTGAATCATATTACAGGGACACGTAGTAAAAGAACAGAAATCAAGAGCTAATGATGTTCATCTTAAGTCTAATGGGAGCGCAGCCAGGCTAGCTCATGCTCTACCCATCCTTTCTTATAGTTTTTCTTTTTAGTTATATAGTTTCTTGTGCTCGAAGCAGAAAATTGACTCTGTTGTGTGTACCTCCTAGGGAACGTTACAAAGTAGGACCCTAGGATTAGGCTATCTGGCCACTGGCGCCTTAACTACAAGAGTTAGGCGGTGCTGACTATATAATGGAGAATCCCAATATGGTTTATTCTGATTGACAGGGATTTTTAAGGCTTTTAATTGGTTGTTCGTTTTAACAGTTTCTGCCGCACATTTTCGGTGCTGTACTTCGGGGTACAAGTCACTGTTGTATTCCTATCAATACCAGAGGTGCCACGTTGGGGGCCCAGCATATTGTAAGACATGCAAATGACGAAAAAAATTTCATGTCGTTTCAATGGGAACACTAGAGCGGCACAAAAATTAGGCTGGAAATTCCCAATGTTGCAATCATGATACGATGCACGGACGGTGGGAAATAGCCACCACAGCGGAGAAAGAACTTTCTTTGACGATCAAAATGGGGGGTGCGGAGACCCCATGTATAGAGGCTAGGATTGAGGAAGCCAAGACCAGCATGGTAACTATATAAGCCACCTAGAGATGGGGAAATTCGACACACTAAGCAAAAGAACTTGATTTGTCTGTCTAGTCTCATTGCGCCTAGAATGGATCCCACTAGTACCATACTCAAAAATTCATCTCACAATGCTTTCAATAACATTTCATCATATATGCCTTCGGAATTTGATGTGGTCGACAAGCTATGGTCATATTACGGGCCAATTGTGATGGCATTTTTAGCCACTTTTTGGATGCTTCAGGTCATTAACAACAAGTTTTTCCATTCATTGAGCAGAGTTCCCGGTCCGGCACTGGCAAGCATCAGTCAGCTATGGAGAAATATTCGTTACTTTCGCGGGACATGGCACGACGATGTGGTTTCTCTGCACCAAAAATACGGGAAGGTGGTGCGAATTGCACCCGACGAAGTGAGCTTTGTGGATGCAACGGCTCTGAAGACCCTATACGGAATGGGAAAAACTTCACAGAAGGTCAGTGGTAAAAGATGAGGTGGTAATGAACTTCCTTTTGAGGATATGAGTACTAAAAAGTCCTAGTCAAATTGGTATGACACTTGGACAGTTCCAAACATGACGGTCAGCTTCTTCGCAGCAACTGACCCCAAGGTTCATCGGCATCTGCGTTCTCGGGTCTCAAATGCGTATTCAATGAGCTCTATTCTCTCTATGGAACCCTTCATTCAAGAAGTCGCTTCCGAGCTATGGGCACGCTTTCGCGAATTCAGCAAATCATCCGAGCCAGTGCCTCTGCATCTGTGGGGCAATTACTTTGCCTTTGACGTCGTCGGCCAGCTAGCCTTAGGTGGAAAAATTGGCTTTGTGGAGCATGGCGAAGATATTGCTGGTATCATTAAAAGCATTCACGATGGCTTTTATTTTATGTCCAATATGGGTAACGTTCCACTTCAGATGTTCTGGTTCAATAACAGAATTGCGCAGTGGATAGTGAAGAACTTTGGTGGAAAACGATTGAACTCTTTCAACGTTTTCCTACAATGGTTGGACAAGCGAGTCACAGAGCGGATGACAAACGGACTTGGTAACAAAAGAAAGGACATGCTTCAACACTTTATCGATGCCAAAGATATGAGTGGCCAGCCAGTCAAAAAGGGAGATGTGATGATCGAAGGAGTGAACATTCTGGGCGCTGGAGCTGACACCACGTCCATCGGCATTCTGGCAGTCATGGGAGCTATTCTAACACACCCCGAAGCAAAGATTAAATTGCAGGAGGAGCTTGATCAAGCCTATAAGGATCTGGGCCTGGAAGGAACTAACGAGGAAATCCACTTCAAGGATGCTGAGAGACTCCCTTACCTCGCTGCTGTGATTAAGGAGAGCATGCGCCTGCATCCTTCTATTAGCTACCAGTTGCCGCGGATCGTTCCTCCGCCCGGTATCCGGATAGGTGATCACTTTATAAAGTCAGGATCTATCTGCAGCATCAGCGCCACGTCGATGAATCGTTCAAAAGAAATTTTCGGGCCTGATGCGGAGGAGTGGAGGCCTGAAAGATGGATTGCTGTCACTGAAGAAGACCAGGCAAACATTTCAACCATGAACGGATTTCTAACTACGGTATGTTTCATGTGAAATACTTTCACAATAGCACAGAACTAACTAAAGGTAATCAGTTTGGAATGGGAAATCGCAGCTGCGTGGGAAGGAATATTGCCCTGGTTGAGGTTCACAAGTTCATCGCTCAGTTTTTCCGCCATTTCGATGCTAACGTGATCAATGAGGAGAGGCCCTGGGTCACCAAATCCCAATGGTTTTCTATTCAAAATGAGTTTTGGGTGACGGTCAAACAACGTGAGGACAAGGCTTGGCCAAAGGTATGAATATATATTCAGATTGAATCAGTAACTGTTTGAGTCATTGTTGTATCTACGGTGGAATACATCAAACATATCTTTTCCTTTTTTATTTTCATGATTATTTTTTTCTTTCCTGTGTTGATCATTGGCTTTTTTAATGACAATTGTGAGGTTTGAGGCAATCAATAGCCATATATTACTCAGTTGACAAGCAATCAATGTGAAATGCCGGCGTGAAGTAAGATATCCATTCTACTACCTAGGAAACGTACAGAAGAATATCGAGTATGAGGAAAGGAGGAGAAATCGAGAGAGCTGATACGGCACTCATGTAGGCCTTATATATTGCCATCTGGCGTTGGCTTCCCTACTTGAGGTTATTCCCATATAGGCACCGCTTTCGTGCCCCCTATCCGGAACTGCCATATCGACCGGAATCGACCGTTACGATAATTGCAAAAGACTAGACTCTCACAGCCCAACATGTAGAAGACCACATAATGTAAGTGAAAAATAGGAGCACCAGAAAAACAATGGTAAGGCCCACACAGCCGTCCCTTCACTCAGTAAGAGAGACACTTTCGAATTGTTTCATTAAATCGTTGACCTGTTTCATATTTGTCTGGTCAAACTTTTCAAGGGCTCGCCCCGGGACAGCAACAGTACATTTCTCATGCTCGTTTGGTTTGACTCTCTCGAGAATCACACGGCAGAGCAGCCAGAATTCACATGAATCTTTCATAAAGCCTACTCTCTTCCACATCCGAGGTAAAGAGTTGGCATCCTCAATATCATCTGTATAGCAAAAGACCAGCTTTCGGTAAAGCCAGACGTCTTTCCAGTTTTGCAACGCGTTGTCAATCCTCTGGAAGGCCTCTGGAGGTGCCATGGCATTTTGAAGCTGAAAGACCAAGGTATGTAAGGCTTATCAGGCATTTTGGGCCTCGTCAGCAGAGAGACAGAGATGATAAGAAATAATGCAACATACCCGTGACCATTATGAACAAGTTTAGAATTCCAAAGTGCACGTAAAGCTCTTTCTTCTCAATACTTAAATCTCGCTGGAACATCGTCTCAAGTACTGACGCAATGGAGTACTGATAAAAATGTGGAACTTTTCCTGCCCATATTTTCAATGCCGCAAGGCACTCCGATGCACTGAGTGCTTGGAAGCATTCGTCAGGGCAAGTAATCCCCATTTCCAGTTCGGAAACGACCATCCTCGGCGGCATGTTGTTAAAAATCACAAAAGCCCCGTCGAGGAGAAAAATATAACTCAAAGTTCTGTAAAATAAGCAAGATCCTTGCCATGCGAGTGGTTCAGACAACAAACCTGATTTTCTCTTCCTTCTTGATGAAAGATTTCCATTCAAATGATTGATCGTCAAGTAATCGCGATATATCCACATGAGTAACCGAAGCAGGCTGGAGGTCTCGAGCAATCTGTACGTCGTTAGGCCGAGTAATTCTAGGAATATAGAATTGAGATCAAGGAAAATTGGAGCAAAAGCACTAACTGCAATCAAAGTATTATATCGATGGCGTCTGATTCGTTGTTTGCTGCTTTCTGAACCCTCCCAATTCTGAAAAATGCACACAAAATAGGCCGCCTGGAGAGATTGCAAACGTTTCAAGTCGCTCCTCGGATTCTGAGTCCAGGTCGATTTCGTATAGTCTTCTTCGAGCCATTCATCATCAAAAACCATCTCTTCTACCGCATTGAACCACGCTGCTGCATTTTGGTTGTCCCTCTTTTCCGGAGATAGGCAGCTGCCAATAATGACCATCGATGATAGAAGAGACGGTGACACACTGAGTGGGTCGAAAGTCGGCTTGTGAATGATAGGACAATTCGGGTACCACGAACACCAAAATATTCGAAGAAATTTGCAGATGTTAGGAGGAGAGAAGAAATGAAGACACATATTCTCAACCAGGGTTGACCATTCCAGTGTAATGGAGCTCTTCTTCGGTTTGTGTCGAATTGTCTCCTTCAGCCTATCAAGAATTTCCTGAGTTTTGAATGCCAGCGGATGATGAGCCCAACTGTACAAGTGGGAGATTTCCGGTCCAGATTCAATCCTTCGTCCTTCTATAGTTGAGGGAAATTCGCATATCTGTGTTTTTTGTAGGAAGTCATTCACATTATAGGAGGTTTCAGGAAGGACGGCTGTCATGAAAGCTGCAGGGACATTAGAGACTTCTTCGGAGGAAACTTCCCAATTAATGCCTTCAATTGAAGCAATCTGTTGCCGTTGAAAAAGACTTCCACAGCGGAAACAGTTAGCAAGCCCGTCCTCGCTTGTGAATCTCGCAAGGAAGTCAAATGTGACCATTATATTTTCATTGAAAGAACTCATATCCGGCCAAAAGGCGCTCGGTGATGATATCGAGAAATCAAATGGCCACCAAGCTGATTCTAAATCGTAAAAAGAGGGTATAGAAGGTGACAGGTCTGGCGGGAGAACGGAACTCATGTGAGCTGAAGAGGTGGATTGTGCTAATTCCGGGAACGAAGGTTGACCATTTAACTCAAGAGACTGAGAAACTTCTCCGCCCTCAAAGGGCAGCTTTGTTGAAGAATCCGAGCTGGACTGGTCGAGCGTCGTTTTGTTTTGCACGCCATTGTACGAGCAATCCTGGCGATTTGCGAGACAATTGCTACACGGGAAACACGAATCGCAGGCCCTCTTCAACTTTGAGCATCGATCGCATGCTCTTCTCTTTCTGCCACTAGCACGTTTAGGGTAGAAAGGGATAGCTTGGCCCTTGCTTAGCCGTGATTTACACGTTATCCAGTGCCGTTTGAGTGCATCTCTTGAGGTGGTTTGCTTTTAGTTCTATCATCAACCTGAATACATGGATTGGTGTCTCACCGACGATTAAAGACTTGTGCACAAAAGGTACACGTGTATGCTCGATCGTCTCCATCTAGCGAAAGAAGTGGTAAGAAATCAATCGGAACGAACACTTTGATGGCACTGTGTGCTAAGGACAGAAGAAAGTGGCGAGCCTTACGAGTCAAGAGATGGCATTCCAAACTCTGCAGAGTGAAGAACTTGACCACGCAAAAAGGGCAGTCCATATCGATACTCTTACTAGCAAGTGGATATTGCACGCTGGTGAAAAGCCCAGCCTGTCAGTATCAATGTTTGATGGCGATGGCGATGAGGTTTGGTAGTAGCGGCGATATCATGTGGCGAACGTAGGTTGCGGGGGTGACTGGTCATGTGCTTCCAGGTGATTGGAGTCGAGATTCACTTTTGGTTGGTGAGTTTCGCCGACCCCATGGGGCTGCCTACCTCATCAATTCCCCACAGTGTAAGGAAAGCTGCGGGGGTGGGCAAATCCCGCTCTGTGGACATTCTCCGTCGGCCACAACATTACAGTAGCGGCTCATGATACAGACCGAAAACAAAACCCTAAGCGGGTCAAGAGGGATGAGAAGAAGGCCCTTCAAATAGTCAAATCACCTCAATGTCGCCGGTTTTCTTCTCCCTCTTTCTTTGCACTATCCAGCACTACAATCGCCTTTTCCCCCACGTTTCAACACAATGTCTGAAACACCGAGATTCAGACCTTTGGCTTTGCCACCCAATTTGACGTTGGGCAGTTTCAATGAATTCATTCAGGAAATTATTGGACTTGTTGGCTCTAAAAATGTTGAAGTCATAAGCTCGAAGGATCAGATTGAGGACGGTTCCTATATGGACCCTAGGCATACGCACGATCCCCATCACATCATGGCGCAGGACTATTTTCTCGCCTCGGCAGTTGTTGCTCCTCGAAATGTCGCGGATGTACAGTATGCTAGACTCGAGAATATGCAGACTAAAGATGCGAGACAAAAACGCTGACTCCTTTCAACAGGGCTATTGTGCGACTCTCGAACAAGATCTCTTTTCCACTTTGGCCCATCTCCATCGGAAGAAATTCTGGATATGGCGGTGCTGCGCCTCGTGTTAGTGGCAGTATCGTTCTGGATATGGGCAAACACTTGAACAGGATTCTGGATGTCAATGTTGAAGGCGCATATTGCGTGGTGGAGCCTGGTAAGTACTGAGAGCCTCAAGTCTCCGATAGGGGAATGGATCTTCTAATTGGTTGATATGAAGGTGTAACATTCCATGGCTTACATGACTATCTTGTGGCCAATAACCTTCGGGATAAATTATGGCTCGATGTACCAGATCTTGGTGGTGGTTCTGTTCTCGGCAATGCGACCGAGCGAGGCGTGGGCTATACACCTTACGGAGGTTAGTCTTTCCTAATGTGAAGATGTTCAGTCACCATTTTGACTTGGACTGGATATAACATAGATCACTGGATGATGCATTGTGGCATGGAGATCGTCTTACCAAATGGCGAGCTTCTTCGGACTGGCATGGGGGCTCTGCCTGACCCTAAACGCCCCGAGACTATGGGACTGAAGCCAGAAGACCAGCCATGGAACAAGACAGCTCACCTATTTCCTTACGGCTTTGGTCCATATATCGATGGACTATTCAGCCAGTCTAACATGGGAATTATTACGAAGATCGGCATGTGGCTAATGCCTAACCCGGGCGGATATCAATCGTACTTGATTACACTTCCTAAAGATGATGATCTCAAGCAAGCTGTCGATATTATTCGCCCCCTCCGCCTAGGCATGGCCCTTCAAAACGTTCCCACTATTCGCCATATCCTTTTAGATGCGGCAGTGCTTGGCGACAAGAAATCTTATTCATCCAAGGTTGAACCACTTTCCGACGAGGACTTAGACAAGATCGCAAAGCATCTCAATTTAGGGCGATGGAATTTCTATGGAGCTCTCTATGTAAGTCCTCATGATTTAGACTATTATATATTTAATCAGCTAATACCTAAAGGGACCCGAGCCGATTCGAAAGGTATTGTGGGAAACGGTCAAAGAGGCTTTCTCGGCTATCCCTGGAGTAAAGTTTTACTTCCCAGAGGACACCCCTGAGAACTCTATTCTTCGCGTCCGCGATAAGACCATGCAAGGTATTCCAACGTACGACGAGCTCAAGTGGATCGACTGGGTCCCTAATGGAGCACATCTCTTCTTCTCTCCTATTGCAAAGGTCTCCGGGGAAGACGCAATGCTGCAATACGGAATCACCAAGAGAAGATGCCAGGAGGCTGGCTTGGATTTTATCGGAACTTTCACAGTTGGTATGAGAGAAATGCGTAAGTCATAAAGCTCATCAAGTCTTATATAATTGTTCGATATAGCTAATTTTCACGCTACTACGTAGATCATATCGTGTGCATTGTCTTTAACAAAAAGGATCCGGCGCAAAAGAAGAAAGTTCAGTGGCTGATCAGAACGCTTATTGATGATTGTGCAGCCAATGGATGGGGCGAGTATCGAACTCATCTCGCTGTCATGGACCAAATCATGGGGACCTACAACTGGAACAACAGCAGTTTCCTGAAGTTCAACGAGGTTCTCAAAAACGCAGTGGATCCTAATGGCATCATTGCTCCCGGAAAGTCGGGCATTTGGCCAAGCAAATACAGTCAAGTAGCTTGGAAATTGTGAATCATATGAGCTGAAAGAACTTCGATGTCTGCTATCGATTCATAGCGCAAGCATGCAAAAGAGATGTAGCTCTCTCGTAGATGTCACGGGCACTTGATCTCTTGGAGCTCCTTCCGACTCTTAATGTAATATAAAACAATTCTTTATATTAATTTCTGGACTTATAACTAGAAATTATAGATTCGGCCATGACAGTCGAAATACTGCATATGATTTTAATAACGTTTCTCAAGAGATCTAAGGTAGAACGTAGTATAGTATCTGAGTATGATTTCTAAATTGGTAAATGTGTGATCAAGGTAGAAGGTCTGATCTGAGTCTATTGATGGTTGGAGACCTCAACTTTATATTATGTTTACCGTTCATTTTTTTTTTTTTTTTTTTTTTTTTTTTGGCTTACTTTACTAAAGGGACAGTGGAAAACGTCGAGCTTCTAGGAACCTATGTGACTATGAGCGAATATACCGAGCATACCTTACAGCATAGCAAAATGGCGTATACATTAATCCCAAGACATGGTAAGAAGGTATTCAATCGAGATACCATCTCTGCTTAAGTAAATACATTCTTCATCAGCTTCTTCTGATCTTTTTACCAATTTATCCTATCTTTCAGCAAGGTTCCGGGATCGCGCTGGACACTGCCTACCATATCAAGTCGTCAGACTTATTTAGCTTTTGATCATCAGACTCCGAATCGGAACTCCCGGACTTTCTTCTGGTAGTAGAAAGTTGACAAAGATCCGGTGGCTGCGAGAAAAATGGGCACGGGGAACTTGGCTTGCGTCTTGATGACTCTAGGGATTGCGGAAGCCAGCAGCAATACACTGTTTACCAGGGCCAGCTCAGTTCCGTAGTCCCTATTTTCTTTGATCAGATAACCTAACATTTCGGTTAGGTCGGCGCAAGAGAAAGCGCCCCAAATGGCGTGCTGTTCATAAGCACTCACCAGCATATCCATATGAAAGTCCAAGTCCCACACCCGCGATTAATGATGGTACCGAGCGCGACTTTAGATATCCCAAGACGCCCGCGGCAGGAACTGTTTTTCGGTTATCAGTATTCCGCGACCCGGGATCGTTTTCACGCATCGAATTAGGACTTACGGAGAGCGGCAAGTGTAAAGGAAGGATGTTCGGCCATGTTGATAGAGCCTTGATATGAATTGGGAGACACCGCTGTAGGACCAGTTTCACTTACGTCGAGCTTTCGAACGGTCACACGATTCTATCTAAGCGCGGTCAAAGCAAAGCCGGCTTGAAAGGCTAACCCTTGATTAGTCATGGCCATCCGGGTCGGATCCTCGCAAGCTCCACCTCATAACTATGTGACTAAGTCAACTCACTAAGTTGTTGGAAGCCTGATAACATGACCGAGGCTAATCCTAAAGAAAATATGTTTTCCAGCCAATAAGAGGCTGTAATGTATATCAGGGGCTTGGCAAGAACCCACATGAAAGGGAACGCGGTTTTGCAGCCCAACACAGTCAACAAGAATCACACATCCATATACACATTCATTTTCAAGGGAACCTATATTACCTGATTACTAGCCGATATACGGATTCCAACATAAGTTAAGTTAGTAGTTTGTTTGACGGGGTTATCTCAGAACTCAGACCCTAGGCGAGGATTCTTAGATGATATCACTAGCCTATCCAGTGGTGCTTTTTCCCAGACCAAAATTGAACTTCCAAGAGAAGACACTTCAAGCTTCAGAATTTTCCCTGCACGCATTTCTCAATATGAGTCAATGTTTGCTTTCAGTTAATATAAATAACACTAGCAGATAGCTAAGTTTCCTGTGAGGGAGAAATCCAGAACGTGAATATACTATGTCCCAAAAAAGAGTAACAAACCCTTCAGATAAGCATGATTGGCATCTATTGTCAAAGCTTGGCAAGTATCATTCTCCACCTTGCTCTGCAATTATATGAGACAGCAATTGGAGTAGGTCTGCGGATTCTCATTCCAGTGATGGATCCTATTTTAAACGTGCATAGAAGAAAGAGATGGATTCGTGATAGCTAGCACGACAAATCCTAGAAAGACACGACTGATTACTCTACTTCCCCCCAACTGGCTTGCAATCGATACAGTTCTGCATCTCGACTCGAAACAGCCCGCATACTCTGATTCATACTGTTCCTCGCTCGCGCGGCGGCCGCACCACTCGAGGTATCATACCACCCAATCGAACCATTACCATACCGGTTGCCGTCTGTCATTCCACTCACTACAGACAGTGAATTCATACCAGCGTAATTCACAGAAGCATTTCCTGTGCCTGGATGTTCAAGTTCTCGGTGTACTTCAAACTCCTGAGACGTTTGATCGCAGGCATTGTCTTCCAAAAGATCTCTTCTCTTCCTCGTGCAATCTCGCAAAGCTTGGTCACTGCTGCTTCCGATTCGTCTGATCCTGGATCTCCTTCCGCCCACACCGATAACCATAGGGCACGTAGCCGTAGTGACCACATTTGGCAAATTGCGCCTTCCTTTAAACCTGCTCCGCAAAGGGGTATCGTCGCTGCTAGCGGTGTATGCGATGACCAGTCTACCCAACAATCTACACAGCACCGGGCTTATGGATATCACCACCAAGGTCGCCCTATATATACCGAGCTACGAGGACACACTGGAAGTGAAGCGAATTGCTTCACACAACTAGAAAAGAAGGAAAAGTCCTTTCGATCAAGACTTTCGTGAAGTTTGTTCAGAACCAGCTCAAACCGGGGAGCAGATCTATTGAAGCTGCATATTTTGACGTTCTCCTTGGGCCAAGAAATCCTCTCGAAGAAGTCTAGAAAAAGAACGGTACTCCATATAATACCTGAGTAGCAGGGATAGCATATGGTAAATCCCTCACAGCCTCCTAAAAGTGTCCATCCTTCACCGTCAGTCATTCCATTTCCGGAACAGGACGGAGATTCGAGAATGACTTTGATGGCTTCTGTGAAGATATCGAAGTTTTTTTCAGCCTTGGCTTCTTGTATGGTCATGAGTACGGGCAAGTTAATGCCTACGTGACATCTCCAGCGTTCGGTCATGAACAGCATAGACTCGGCACTACCTACAGGAGGACCGCGATATTCCTGTTGAAATTCTTCGTCGAACTGGGTGAGTGCTAAGTGATCCATGCAGCAGGCTGCACAAATCCGCATATTACTGATTGGTCTGTGACGGGAGTAAAACCAAGTATTAGAATTAGCGCAGACCTCATCCCCTGCACACTCTAGGAGACCATGTCGCTGTTCTGCGGCGGAGACGATGCTATTCCAGTCATTTAGTTTTGTATACGTACGCAGCGCTCGACTAGTCAAAGGCAAACCGCAGATCGCAGGCCCATGTGTCACTCTCCCACTCGGAGGAATATGTGGTAAATTTCCTCTGAGAATTAGTACCAAGGACATTGCTCACATAGCATCCCTCGCATATCATAAAGCCATCAACGTCACTATTTACCATTCCATACCACGTTGAGCCAAAATCGCGACTTCCTTGAACCCCGAGACAGGGAGGAGACTCGACCCATTTTAATACATACTTCCGGAAAACAACAGTGTTGCCAGTGCCGAGGGCATCATGCCAGAAGCAATCTTGTACGGAGGGAATCCAAAAGTTGCAGGCGGCTGCAAATTGTTCTGACTGAAGGACTGGTTCAAAGTCAGCTACAAGGCTTTGTTTTGGATATGGTCGGTATAGCACCTGCTGCAGACGAGAAATGCAAATTTGGCCTCAGACGGATTCACTAGACGAAACCATAAAAGACTGTAGTCTATCACTCTATCTTCCGGGCATCGCCGTAAGATTCGTAGTTCTTCTCTTGTGCCTTCCAGGCCTTCACTCGATGAATTTTCCTTATATTCAGTCATTCTCACAGCTGCTTCATCACTTTTGTCCTCAGTGTGATTGGCGTTTGCATCCGAAGTTATTCCTCTCCTGTGTTCAGTCTTGACATAGTCGAAGAAGTAACTAAACGCGCCGCAATCAAGTGTCTCGGCTACTTTGGAGGAGAAACCTTCCACATTCTGGCAAACCAGAGCACAGTCTGCAGTAAATCTCTGCTTCAGAGTGGACTACTGTCTCGCGAAAGAAGTGTAGGAGACCAAAATCGGAGAGACCAGTATAACATGATTCGCACATGATAAAGCCGTCGAAGTCAGCACCACTCAACGTCCACACGTTGCAGCCGACGATATCTGTACCAGGATACCATGGTACACTGCTGATAATTTTGGCAGCCTCTAAAAATATGCTAAAATCGAGTTTCTGCCTCGCTCGTCCGAGGGCGAGTGCTATACCAAGATTTTCACTATTGTCTAGTAAACATCTTCGAAACTGTGGTTCAGTCGATTCATCATCCTGGCATGACTGGTTGAGATGAAACTCATCCTCAAAAGGGCCATGAGCGATCTGGTCCAAATAAAATCTTTCAAAAATCTGAATATCATTCAAGGTGATATCAACCGGTTGATACGAACAGCCGATACTGTCAGTCTGGACCTGACTACCGCTGCAACACTCCGCGCAAAGTCGTTTGAGTGCACAACTATGAAGCCAGGCCAAATACTAGACTTGGCCATCGTCAACAAGATCCGTGCGATATATGGTGCGCAGCCGACGTCGCAGACACATTTATCGACACCTTCCTCGGTAGGGTCAATTATGACAAAGGCGTCTTGAAACGCGGTACCAACTACCCGGTCTTCATAGCATGCGTGACAAACATGGAAACCTTCGATGTCGCCTTGCTTAAGTCCAAACCATACTGTGTAACCAGAGGTCACAGGCTCAGCCGCTCTGCACGGGTTTATGCTGCTTCTGTCTGACATAAATTTACTAATTGCTTGTGTGCTCCGTGATGTAAGGACTGGCGGCTGGAGATCTTTTATGCGTGGAAAGAAGAAACAGCATAGTGTGAATAAGCCTTCTGGTCACTGTTGTCGGACAAATTGACTGGCTAATGGGCTGCTTTTTATATAGTTGTCGTGGCACTTTGTACAAATACGGTAGCAGACATTTGTAGTAGTGTTTTCGTCGTCCTCGTGGCCCACCAGGTTGTACCATGTTAGTGAATAAGTCACTGGAGGAGTTTCTGGGCATGCTGGTAAGATATCTCTTGGAGTATCGCTTTCCCAGATCTCGTCCTGTGAGTGTGTGTGTACACCAGGCGAAGTGAGCGACCTGAACGGTTTTGCATTCGAATGACTTGGAGGCTCAGGAGCTACTAACCTCTGAATTGAGTTGAATCTGGGCAACTCGCGCATTTAAGTCTTCTGATTCACCTAACATATTGTTTGGAATTTTTTCTTGGTCTTATTGGCTTTGATAGCCGTTGGTTGTTGGGGTTGACTTATTCGTTTCGCTCTTATCCGGTGTGATGTGTGCCTGCAACTGATAATAATTTTAAAAAGTCAACTTTGCAATTTCGAGCACCGGGTGAGAGGAGTACTGAAAGCTCACATAGTACTGTATCCTCAGCTCATCATCTATACAGGTTATAAGCCATTATTTTGGCCAGTAGTTATTCGGTTACCGTGGAGTCTGATTGGTTTCTTAATAAGACACTGACATGGTTCCCGCCTGACTTAAACCAACAACCCGCCACTAAGTTGGAGGTCGAGGAGGAGAATCTCCTTGTCGTATGAGTTATCACATTGCTCGCAGAATCCACAGGGGAAAAAACATTACAAGCTGATTAGCGCCTCATTTGAGAAGGCTGGTCTGGTATGTGCTGCTCAGCCACAGAGATTGTGCCGGCTCTGCCCCGCACAGAAGTAAAACAACCCAAGGCAGATTCGGGCTTGGTGATAAAACTTGTGATTTCTAATCCTTTCCTGTTTTGGCAGAAATAGACGAGTTGTAGGCGTCCTTGCCATAGCACCGCCTACACTACCCCGTTAACACCTCACTTACCGGCAGCTTTTTTTAAACCATGCGTTGTATAAACCGCCTGGCCATTTACTACCAAGGGTGAATGAGGACCATCTACGACTTTGACTGGGTTAAATCACGAACGCGTTTCCTATAATCGGCACTGACCGTTACTTGTCGAGTGTTCAACTCAATACTCACCTCAGCACGAAAAGTATTACGTATACTACAAATATGACCAACACCACAGGTGGCAGCCATGAACACTCTGGCGTCGTTTCGACAGAGCATTGCAAAGCTCATCTGATATTTCTCGCCACTTTGGCAGAATTGCGTCACAGCATAACGATGATTGACGGGCTATTCGGTATTGATGAGCCAAAAGAGAGGATTGGCACAGCTGAAGAAGAAAACTTCAGGCTACGTGTAGAGGAGAAAGTATGGCAGGTTTATGTTTCTCGCGCCGTGGATCGTTTTGAACAGTGGTGGTTAAGCATGTCTCGACGGGGCAACCCCCCGACAGTTATGTCACTAAAACGATTTGAATTAAATCCTTTAACTTTGGAGGATTCCTTGCCGGTTTTTAAAGACCAAGGTGACCTTCCTCCTCTAGGTAGGAGTCCACCCGTATACACATAGCTGCGGGTTAATGTATTGCTAACCTTAGTTTTCCACAGACGTACTCATGGTTTGGCATTCTTTCATGCTCAACCCCCGCTCTTACCTAGAAGACTGTTTCAGACAGGCTAAAATGCACCTATGGGCTACGGCCTTCCCATGGGACCTGGTGTCGCAGTCCATCACCATAAATGACAAGCAACAGTATCGATATAATCCAGGAATGAGTGCCCAGTTGGCATGGGAACTTCGCACTGGAAGGAAATGGGACAATCAAGATGATTGTCTTTGGTACAAGCTGGAATGTCCGTTGTGTCGTAACACAATGCGAATTCCGTGGACCACAGCAAGGAGCAATATGTTGTATTCCCAAAAAAATCCTGGTCAAATTACAGAGACCGGTTTTGCCAAGGCCAATGGGTACTGCGATCATTCATTCAATGCCACATGCTCTAACTGTGCGACTATCTTGGATCATGAATATCTAGCTGTTCTCAGATTCAAATCGGACGTTAGCGACTTAAGAAGGCGAGAATTGCCTCTCCCAGGAACCGTTTTCAATCCGGATGGCGTGGTGAAAGTTAGGAAAACACGGTATGCCAAATGGTCTCAGCTAACCCCAAATTATCTTTTCTTGAGCACACCGCGAAACTTTGTTAGTAATCTAGAACAACAAGAGAAAGAGTGCCGCTCTATTCGACAGCTTGCTAATTCAATCTACGACTATGTCTATCGCAAAAATTGGAAAATCCAGGTTCTGGATATGGATTCGGAGCTAGCCAATAGTGATATGTTCCAGACCTCTAAGGGTAGAGGTCGCGGTACGCTACGTCGCATGATGTCTCGATACTGGGGCGGTAATTCTTCTATATTTGCCTTGGACCTTGTTGGAGCAGTTATCAGACAAGGGAAATTTATACAGAAGATGTATAGCCTCAACTGGATTCATACATACTCATCTTCAGAATTAATTCAAGTTCTGAGAGGTTTTCAGAAGAAGTATGATATTTTCTGGGGAATCATTGTTGCAAATCCCACACGCATGGCTGTACCTACACTCGATGTTGATCTCGTTTGGCATACTCATCAACTTTCTCCCAAAGATTATTACACACACTCTATCACTACAACTACGAAAAATCGTCCAGTCCGCTTCATTGACCATAATGACAGAGTCGACGAGGGGCAAATATCTAACTCGTTTGAGTGGACAGCGAAGAAGTACCACAGGGCTTCTGGAGGCAAAGATTACAGCGAGTGTTGCTGTTGGTATTGCGAGGCCACTCGTAAAAGAAGCATCCTTGGACGATTGTCGAAATCATCCATCCAAGGCAAAACCAAGGATAAATTGAAACCAATTGACGAGGATCAAAATCACACTTCAAATGAACACATTTCATCGCACATTTCAATTCATAATGGGGTTAGAGCAGAGGGTTCGGTTCCCAAACTATTCAGAAAGAAAGTGAACAGACTCATACTAGACTACCAAAAGCACAACGTCGAAGAACCAGCAAGAAGCTCGAAAAAAGGTCAACAACCGAACATTACGCTTTCCCAGGTCTTGGAGAAACTTCCTCCTTTACACAAAGATGTATATATCGACAAACCCGGATGCTTGAGTGTGGATAATGGTGCTGTTGGAAATTGTATCGGAGGTTCTTGCAGTCCCTCCATGGCTGCTGGAAGCTGTGGGGGATCTATGTTTACAGCTCTCAGCCCTCTAGGGCACAGAAGTCACGGCCAAGGCTTTGGATATATTCAGAGGAATGGCGGAGGTGCGGGAGGCGGAGCAGGCTGTGGTGCAGGTTGTGGTGGAGGCTGAGAGGGTACCAGCTCTACTAAAATCAATCCGCATCTAGACTTACTTGATTTAGACAGGCTGGTCTTGTATTACCGCTCGTGCCTACTCGACGCCCAGTCATTTTCACGTGGCACTACAATTGTTGTTCTTGACGATGGTTGTTTGCGGGAAAGAGGATGCGGGGAGAATCCGGGGTTGGCGTGGTACAAGTTGCCACCGCGAGTACTGTCCTTTACGGCCTGGAACACATACAACCCCCGTCATGTTCAAGTTCACCCACATAGTTCATTTGAGGAATACGGCTAAATACGAAAGAACGAGGCTATCAATCAGAGGGGATCATATAAAACTTCCACAATTACTTAAAGCACACGATAGAAAACCTTCCCGCGTTTGCAGATTAACTTAGTGATGCATCCAGTAAAATTGGCGTTGCAGAATAGTAAACAGGTTTTCACTGAACTATTCTAGACTTAAAAGCACGGTATCTTACCGGTCTTAGAAGTACTGTAGGTACTACAAGAATCAAGACTCTAAACCTCTCAGGGATAGAACGAGAGCACATTGCAGGATATGATAGATAAGTATCTAATAGAATACAGTAGAGACGACTTATCCCCATCATCTCCTTAAGAATGATATTTACTTGTATCAGTATTTTTGGACTAGAAAGTGGGTATTCCACGCAGTTCTCCTGCATTTCCCAGACCGGATAAGAATGCCTGTTATTAATGATGTTCTGTAACGACAGCTAGGGAAATACTCATACTTAATAGCCTCACTACAGGCCATAAAAACGATCAGCATCTCACTCCGGATACGGCAAAGTAGCAAATTCGGCAGGATGACCTTAATGGACGAAACTCAAGTTTCTAACGCACATCTGCTCTCTCAACCCGACTCTTCGAGTATCCACTGGATATATCGTCTTTCTGTATGCATCTTGTAACATACTTCCAACTTGTCTTTAATCGGTATGGTCCATACGCTCTGTAAAACAAAACGACCTTTCCTTCTTGGTCATAGTATAACTTAGCGTCATGCGGGTTGATTCGTAAGATTCTTGCTTAATCAAACCTTTTCATTTTTCTATTGTGATTGGGAGCATATTCACGTGTTGGTTTCCTTGAAATTAATATCGCGTACGCGTCCGGATAAAGGTGGCGGCTCGCCCGTGGATTACATTAGGGCATCATAGTAAACGCTTACAAATTGCCAAGTGGCCTTTAGTCTGGTAGCAATGGCGATTCTTTTAACTGCTGCCTTCATGCCCCTCATTCCTTCTGGTATATTTATTTTACCGCGCCTCTCATAAATTGCTAGAGCTTTATATGCAATATGGGCCAAGCGCACGAACACTTCATCCAGTCCCTATGCAACCTTCAAGTTCCAAAGACCGTTCAGCTCTCCCCGGACCGCTCAACTGTCCTCTACTCGACCGAACTCTCTTGGGGTCATCGTAAAGGAAAGCACCCCATTTCCACCATCTGGCTGGCCTCAACTGGCCGTGCAGACTCTTCACGACAGCTCACCCGAGGCCTCTTTCGCGACTATGCGCCCGCATGGAGTCCGGACGGAAATGCGGTGGCCTTTGTGTCAGATCGTGCTGATGCCGGCTCCAAGTGGGCGATATATCTCTTACCATTGCATGAGGGCTGCGAGGCTTATCCGATAACGCCAGAGACGAGCGCAAGTCCGATTGAAGCATTCTCCTTCTCACCAGATGGCAGCCGTGTTGCGTTCCTCTCAGCCGACGAGGATATCCACCTTGCCTCGGCAGGAGACGACCCTCCCGACGTGCGACCCTGGGGCGAGACTTGGCGATTCACACGCTTGAGGGTAGTAGACTTGCATACCAAGCAAGTCCGCTGCGCCAAACTGGACAGGCACGTAACGAGCGTCTGTTGGAGCCCGGATGGGACTCGGCTTGGTTTCTCAAGCTGCCTATCACCTGATATCGAAGAGCCTCACATCACAGGGATGACTGTCTCAACTATTGACGTCGACCTTAGCTCCGTGGAAGACGTGTGCCACTTTCCTAAAATGGTCGTTGACCTGTCATGGGCTGCGGACGGGAGCTTATATTTTTGTGGAGGTGTGCCTCCCCCCAAGATGTTCGCTGGCTATGGCATTTATCGTACCAGTCATGCCACTGAATCGCACCACTATGAGTGGGTGGGATTTGGGGTTGAAGATGACTCCATCGGCCTCATCCAGCGTGGGAGTGGCACGATTTTCGTCAAAGTGCAACACCGGCTAGAGTCTCGCGTGTGCCTACTTGACGGCACAGTGCTATACAGTAGAAAGGAGGAGCTCGAAGCGTTCGACTCCGCAATAGAAACCGACGGCAAGTTTGTTCTAGCGGTTGCGACTTCAAACATCAACCACCCTACGGAGGTCTTTACCACACTCTCGTATGGCGGTGGCGCGATGACACGACTGTCGAATCACGGACAAGAGTTCGCAGGCCATCGCTTCGGGACGTGTAGCTTTTTAACATGCACATCCGCAGACGGGGAAGTCGAGCTGGATGCCCTCTATTTGACTCCGGCCTCCTCGTCAGACGGTGCTAACCGTCACCCACTAGCAACCGTAGTGCTTATCCACGGGGGACCCAACACGCGCCTCACCAACGCCTTCAACACGTACTACTATATGCTTACCCCGTATTTGCTGTCGCTCGGTTACGGAATTCTACTGCCGAATTACCGTGGAAGTAGCGGGCGTGGGCGGCATTTTGCGTCCTACTCCATCGGCGGGCTTGGTGTGTACGACTACTCCGACGTGATTGCGCTCACACAATGTGCGATAGACCAGGGCTATGCAGATAAAGAAAGACTTCTAGTGGGTGGTTGGAGCCAAGGCGGGTTTCTGACAAATCTCTGCTGTGTGCGCAACGACCTGCATCACAGTGGCTGGCGATTCCGCGCCGCCGTTTCCGGCGCCAGCATCTGCGATATCGATGCCATGGCCTTAACCTCCGACCTCGGTTGTGCCTTCGAGCCCGAGCTGTCGCGCGGCGGCGTAGCATGGAACATGGACTATGACGATACACGCAATCGGGCCCCAAGCGCCTTATGGGCATTCAAAGACGCCGCACGGCGGGCTTCTCTCAAGAACGCTCCTGTTGTACCACCGATGCTGATTCTCCACGGCGAGGCGGATGCCCGGTGCCCTGTGTCACAGGCTTGGGGACTGCGTCGCGCGCTACGCAGCTACGGCTTGCCTTTTGAGCTGGTCACTTACCCATCCCAGGGCCATGTTTTTGAGGAGCAGAAGTATTGGGTAGATATGGCGCTCCGTATTGGCCGATGGTGCCAGAAGTACATTGGTGATGCTTTGGCGTAACGTAGTTCCCATAGCATTCGTTGTATAATTGAATTCCTTGTTGATAATCCAGTGACAATAAGTGCCAGGAATTACGTTCGAAGAAGAGGTTCGTCTCATTCAAAATGGTACTGTGTGTGCAGCCACTAAGCAAATGGCACATTGACCAGGTTTCGAGGAGACTTGTTGAGATTTGATGCATGTGACAAGACAGGCCACTCAACGAAGCTAGCATCATCCTCCATCGCTGGAGATGATTTTTTTCTACGGGCTAGGCCTGGTCTTGGTGAATGAAAAATTGTGGGATGGGGCAAGCCTCGTGATAACATGGGTCCGTTTCATTGTGTTTCATAGCTGCAACGGGTGAAACTTAGATGGAGAACTAAGAACTCGGTTTCTGTTCCAATAGTTATACGTACTGATGAAGCTGTTTAAGATGGATGTCCTGTGGTTAGATAAGATTTGAGGCTCCGTGGCTTCGACACAAGATATGTATTCTCTGTACTCAATATCGTTTTCGAATTCCATTCAAAGCATATATACACTTTACGATTTCCCCTGCCCCACAAATGAGAATGTTCGATCGATTCTGCATTGACCGTTTGAGACAACAGAGGATATAGGCAACGGTACAAACTCCACTTGCAAGCCTAATCAGATTCTAAGTCACCTTTGAGAGATCCAGTCTAAAGCTCTACAAGCAGGCGTTTTTACCGACACTCCCCTTATTACTACATAGGTTAGGTATACAGCATATGCAGCTTGCCAACTGAGTTCCATGGATCTACCCGACATTCCGTCTTACATATTTACCTTTCGTCACTACGCCCTGACGAAGTAACTTCATACGCGTGCAATGCTGGCACAGAGCCTTGGAGTCGGTCATACGAACACTAACGCTAATGATGTTATCACGCATGCAGTTGAGGGCTTATTAGCCAGCTTTTTGTTCTGCCTAAATACCTAAGCAAGGAAAGCCAGTCAGCTTCCACAACTAGTTGAACGGTATCCTCTAATTTGGAGGCGTCTCAAACGCTCAAAGCCCTGTTAGCTCACGAATTAGTCAGAGAAGACATTTTAGTTACTTCGAAAGAAATAGCAAAAAGTGGTATCACTAGAATTTCTTAAACAGCATAATATAGAAACTAGTGATAGCGATTGGAAAGTAAAACAGTTACGGAGAAGAAAAGGTTCTATAATTGAGATTTTTTGTAGGAATTGACTTGGCTAAGGCCGATTTCCATTCACAAAGGGCAGTAGTCCCATAGAGCACATCTTTTTATACAGTAATCTTTTCGAAAACAACTACGCTGAGAGATCCAGGTTCCAAATTCGGTCTATCGACATCACCATTAAATAAGAGAGTAAATCTATGGGACTCTAACCCCATAGGATACATACTTCTCAGGTTCGACTCATCAATCAACAAGGCAGACAAACTTCATCCAACATAAGCAAAAAAACCTAACCCTAAGACTGCTCTAATCTGATCTAGGTAGGGATTCTTTTAGTTTCATTACCTCCTGAGATATAAAAATTTCAAAAGTATGAGATCGTAATGACCTAAGTAAACGATAGTTTGAATTTGAGTATCGGCTACAGAACGCTTGTAGAAGCAATGTCCAGGGGAACACGCTACGGAGTTTACTAGAGAAGATATTGTGAAGGCATGAATAAGATTGTACAAGAATAATCCCTTGATCATTTATCGTTCCTGAGGGCGAGGATCTACGCCCTTTGTACGCATACACTGCGGCAACATTGCGGTGTGGAAGCAGAGTGGGCATGTCTGCACCTCTTTGTTAGGATAAGCCGCCACACTGTGCCTCCAATAAAGAGAGAGACACATGATAGAATCGTGTAGACCAAGCAACCAGAGATCCGTAGATATACCAACGACAACATTTTAACTGCGATGACGGAGCAGGAATATCAGAGAGGTTGAAATGACGATGCCAATCGGCTCTGGACCGAGCTCCCTTCTCTTGTAAGTCTTTCTAGCGTCTCTTATAGCTTGCACATTGCTACAATACGCATATTTTCCCGTTAGGACAGACCTCGGGCTCAAAGTCATGCTGCAGGATCCATTCGTCGGATAACTCGACCGCCACTGCCAAGAGGTCGTTGGAGAAGAAGGGACACGTGCAGAAGCTAGGTACATTGCGGAACGCTCCTTTGGCCTCTTTCTTGCTGGCAGGCGGTTCTATGAGCCCTTATTCCTTTCAAGCGCATATCTCGTGGGATGCATTGACAATAGTGACTCTCATAGTTGACATAGACAAACTCTTCGAAGGATGACATTTTGTACGAGATCAGCGACCAATTAATACATAGTGCATTTCTAAAGGCTTCACAGCTTAGGTTTAGTAGATATAAATAAAACACTATCTTGGAATAATCTCGTGCTATACTTATCCAGCGGGCTTCTTGAAAAAAGCCGACAATAACCAATTGGGCGTTTAATCAATGAGTGATGACATGACGAGATCAAGGCCAGATAAATTTCACGTACGGAGTGATAAAGCCCTTTTCTCGTAGATCTATATGTTTAAGAAATATTCTATATCAAAGGTTCTTCCATAACATAATTCACAGGTCAATTGCTCACACGGGTAAACGTTGATTTGTAATACTCGTTCCTACAGTACATATTCAAACTATTGTTTAACTTAGTCTTTACGCTTAGTAGGAGTGAAACTTATGATTATCCTAATATACTACGAAAAGAGGTTTGTCTAAATATTGAACCTTTATATATTCTTCTCTGCCTCAAAACGACCACTTATGTTGGATCGGAGTCCAGCTCAGAGATTTCTGTAGTCAAAGGAGAATGAGCCGGACGCATAAGACCTAAACTATGGCCATAGCAGACCCATAATTGAGATACATTGCCCAGTGGCCTCGATTGGAAGTCGATCAGAAGAGTGAAGATATTTATTTGTTTTGAGAACCACATGACTAACATAGTACGCTACGGTAACTAGGTAACCACGCTAGGCAATCACGCTAACCTCGCTGGCCACAGCACCAGCCATCCCCTCTGACTCAAAAGTCGTTCATCGAGAAAGCCTACAGAGTAGATCTCCTCTGAGTTGTTTTATCTTTCCGTTCAACATTGCAGACATGGCGCCTCGATACCTTTTTGGGGCCCTTCTACTACTGCGAAATACCTTCGCATCACAGCAGCTTCCCCTCTTTGACCCATCGTCCTTATCTCATAGCCCCGTGACCGCAAAGGAACTGGTCAGCTCTGAATCACTGCAAGATCGCATTCATGCAGACAGTCTACTTGAACGAGCCAAGGCGCTGTACAGCATTGCCGAACTTGGAGAAGACGAGTATAACCATCCTACCAGAGTGATTGGGAGCAAAGGTAAGTATTTTCATTCAAGCCTTTCTTCTCGGATGACTAGCTCACAGGCCATAGGACACCTTGCCACCCTGGACTATATTTACGCCACCATTGCTGAATTGGGCGACTACTACGTTCTGTCAAACCAGTCATTCTCTGCAGTGGTGGGCAATGTGTTTGAATCGCGCCTAGTCTTGGGAACGGAAGTTCCCACTTCGGCTATTGCGATGAGTCTTACTCCTCCCACCAAGGACAAGGAGCCAGTTATGGGGCCACTGACTCTTGTGTCAAACGTCGGATGCAGTGAGTCGGACTACCCAGATTTAACTGGCAAGATCGCGTTCATCAGCCGGGGCGAGTGTCCTTTCGGCACTAAGTCCTCTCTCGCCGGACGAGCTGGCGCCGTCGCCGCAGTAATTTATAATAATGAAAAGGGTGCACTGGGCGGAACCCTTGGAACCCCATCCTCTGACAACATTGCTACATTCTCCATTTCAGGCAGTGACGCTTCGCCGTACATCAAAAAATTGAATAACGGACAATCAGTCAATGCCAGCGCTTACATTGATGCGATCGTGGAGACTATCGAAACCACCAACATCGTTGCGCAGACCACAGAAGGAGATCCCAACAACTGCGTCATGCTAGGTGGTCACAGCGATAGCGTTGCAGAAGGACCTGGTATCAACGATGATGGATCTGGCTCTCTTACTCTCCTCGAGGTCGCTACTCAACTTACACACTATCACGTCAACAACTGTGTGCGTTTCGCTTGGTGGGCAGGCGAGGAGGAAGGACTACTCGGATCGGACTACTATGTTTCTGTTCTTTCCGCCGAAGAAAATCTGAAGATTCGTCTTTTCATGGATTACGACATGCTTGCGTCTCCCAACTTCGCCTACCAGGTCTATAACGCTACCAATGCCTTGAACCCTATTGGATCTGAGGAGCTGCGTGATCTCTATACTCACTTTTACACTTCTAATGGCTTGAATTTCACATATATCCCGTTTGATGGGAGAAGTGATTATGATGCTTTTATAAGACATGGTATTCCTGGTGGTGGTATTGCTACAGGGGCCGAGGGAGTCAAGACAAAGGCCGAACAGCAGATGTTTGGCGGCGTTGCTGGTGACTGGTTTGATCCCTGCTATCACCAGCTTTGCGATGATTTAGAGAATCTCAACCTTACTGCATGGGAGATAAACACGAAGGTATCGTATTCATTTATCCTTTTCTGCTAAGATAAAGATATATTACAAAACAGTTGCTGACTGGCTTTTCCTCTGTAGCTCGTTGCTCATTCCGTTGCCACGTACGCTCAAACATTCGACGGTTTTCCAGAAAGAAAAGGTGTTGAGGCTGCTGATGTGCTTCCGAGCAAGTACCATGGGCCTAAGCTTCAGCTCTAGTGACCGACCGAGCGCAGAGAAGATGAATGTTAAACCTATCTACTGTGAAGGCTCTGGTATAACCGCTGAGAGACGTGGGCCCTTCAGTAGGAGCATACCTGGCCGTCAGAGACTTGGGTCACATACTAATGGAAACCATTATCTTCACCCTGGTATGGTTAACTAGATATCCTCCAAGATTTCTCATATCATAGTCTGCGCCACTTTGATTGCTTTTGTGTATTTAGACCAAAAGGCGGTTAGGGTTACATATAGATTTCCAAGGTTGGCACGTGATAGTCAACAATATAATCGTTATCAATAGATTATTTCTTATGATGAAAATCTATAGTCCCATCGGTTGTCGCATAGCTTCCGGTCCTTTTATACAACGCGAAGAGTTCGAACTTTCGGAATTATTTTCGGTGTGTAGGGTTTGCTAGAGCCAATCGGAATCAGACAACGTGCCATTGTGGTCCACAAATTCCCGAGTTTTTTTCCCCAAAGGATAAACAAGAAAAATGAAAGAACTGGATATCACAGGCAGGATAGCGGGAATGCATTAACGATCTGATGTTGAATTGGTCATATCTTCAGTACGTTTACATCCGCAGATAGATAACAACTGGGCAACGAACTCAAGAGTGACAGTGGTTACATACTATCCAAAGCAATTCGGTATCGGACATGGCAGTCCCGCCAGCAGACGTGGTAGAGTCTCAGCTGTCGATGATTGACCTTCTGATAGCTATGTTCCCCTCGCCATCCGAACTTGAAATCCCAGAATCCACCGGAGAGTGGCTCACTAAACTTCACGATTGGTGTCAAGAACAAACTGAAATCCCAGCCGGCATTCCCTCGAGCCTTTCATTGGCTGTCCATTTAGCAGTCGCTAAGGAGAAGTCTATCCAACTCAACATTTCAATCTTCTTTAGCGAGAGTAATGGAACTATGAGGCCATCAAGCTATTCACTGCGACAACCAGAGTGGATGTCCAAAGCGGAGGTTGCGAGTATTGCCGCGGCAATGCCTTCGGACGACGTGTTTGTGGCAATCGAATATATCAGAGAAGAGGCCATGCAAATACTCAAGAAACATGAAACATTGACTAGAACGGTAGCTACCCGTAGTACTGAACCGCTCGTCCGAGTCTGGTTCTATTTTCCTTCCCTCTCGACGCGTGGGAAACGGAATGACCTGGTCAATTATGCCTCAGACTATTCTCTTACAGGCTTTGTGTTGGCAGGAAAACCGGGAATTCTGTGCCTGGAGGGAGGATCGACGAATATCGATTCATACATGAGTTTTATTAGAACAGAGTCATGGGGCGATATTCCTAGCCATCAGAAGAAAGTTAGTGAGCGTTTCCGGGAAACGGTGGCTGTGCGACGCGCGTTCCACAAAATGGAGGAGATTACGGATTCTGTGGGCGAACGGAGCGGCCAGAGGGCTAATCGAGGAGATATGCAAGCACTGATGGCGTGGTTAGCGGCTCGAGGCCTGCAGGAAGCATTTGGGAAGGTTATATTTTGAGGTCTTGTCGGTTATATCCACGGATCCGTTATGGACCTTTGCTATACAACATTGCATCGTCAGCTCATCTGGACTGCAGACCACCTTGGGGGTCTATACTGGTACATATTAACCGATTTGGGGTTTAATTTAATTCCCAATCTCTCACCTTCACCCAGAGTAACATTCACACAGGTATTCTGTATGAAATGGATCAAATGGTGCACTCGTACAACAGAGTCACCGAAGCTAACAGCCCAAAATTCAATTATGATAGGTTGTTGTGGCCCTGGATCAGGAGAGATGTGTATCGCTTTAAACTTACAAGTCTCGATTTTACTGAGCAAGCTTTCAGAGACGCGATGAAGAGCTCCATATTTTGATGTATCATGCTTAGTCTTAACAAGTACGTAACATAACTAGTTATGGGGTAGTTACGTAGTATTGGCAATGTAGTCATGAGTCTCGGCACACAGCAACAAGGCAGCTTTATTTCGATGTCCATTTGCTACGGAATAGTTTGTATGTAGTTAGTGATATTCAATGAACGTGAGATGTAACCAAAGTTCATTCAGTAAATAATTACTTATTGTTTGAAGCAACTGTGTTCGAATTTTGGGCATTCATAAGTAGCGCGAACATCGTAAAGGGCCTTCAAATTTTGCTTGAACCTGGTGGTGGGATTGCAATGAATCTAAAATTTAATCCAAATACCCATCTACTATGATCGGACAGTCAATTATTCTGATCCAAAAAATACAACCGATATCCATTGCTGCTCGTATCGGCTTACGCTACTTAACATGAATCGAATTATACTTCCTGTAGCTACCTTGATAGCAAGTGCTTACTGCGCGCCCGTTTCGGCACTGCTGGCATCATGGTTCTGGAACACAGTCATGATCACCAACCCTGCAGACATCTCTAACATTCTAGAATTTGCGGCAATCGTTGGCCTTACTCATATCTACGCGCAGATAGATTCTAGCATTTCTAACGCCGACTGGGTGCTCGAAGCAGGAGACCTGGAAACTGAGCTGCAGTGGATTGAACAGTACCAGAGTTCTGTTTCGGTAACTGCAAGATTCACCGGAATTCACATGGACGTCGAGGTACGTATGAGACCTCACCATATTCCATTCTTCTAACAATGTCGTGCTGGACACTTTACAACATAAAATGTTGGTTCATGTCAGCTAATTTATTTTTTGTATCCCTCTCAAGCCATGGGATTATTCAGTGAGACCATGGATATATTGATACTCGATAGAGTGGACTCGGCCAACTTCATGACATATCGCAACACGTCAGCTGGAATTGAAATCCTTGCATCTCGACCCTTACAGGCGGGTGAGAAGACCGGAAAAGAGGTCTGGCCGGCCGCTGAGACAAGCCAGGTGACCAATGAAGCTGAGATGTCTTTCTATGCGCAAACCTTCGAGGATACGCAAAGTGCTCTGGTGGCAGTCGCAGAAGTTGAAGGCTGGGACAAACTAACGATTGGATTTAATGTTACGCGCATACGACTGCTCAGGATTTAGGGCCTATCAACGGAGTGCCCATGCCATGAATTGATCGATCAAGTCGCCACACAGTACCTACGTAGTACAGTTTATACTTATCTGACCATGAATTGAGTCGGCTGAGCCCTGGTATTGACTCTGTGCAGATATGGGCACCATTTTATTTAAGAATCTATCTATTATTATTTATAACTATCTACCACGGTCAGATTGAATCATTTTTGATCAATGTACTTAGGAAGTGTTTTCATGACGCCATCCCGATTGATAGCCTCCATGGCCATCGCAACTTCCTTAATGAACCTTTCATCATTGCGCAAGTCATCACCAAAGAGGGATTTGATACTAAGCAACTTTGATGGGTCGTTGCCTCCTTGGCGAGCCATTTCCTGTAATTCTGCACGCATTGGATCATCGACCGCGAAATTTTCACCACTATCTTCAATGCCTTTAACATAACAAAACCAAGCAGCCGTAACGAAGCAAAGGCGGCGGAATGGGCCTGTGACCCAAATTGCTTCGGCAATTGACGGCATGATAAACTGTGGAATCTTGCCAGAACCATTGAGGCAAATGCGAGGCAACTGGTCCATGATAGTTGGGTTGGAGAAACGTTCCATAAGAGTAATGCAATACTCATCAACATTTACACCGGGAATATCAGGCAGGAGTGGTTTCACTTCCTGCTGCATCATCTGCCATACCAGGTTGTAGAACAACGGGTTCTGTATGACTTCGTGAACATACCGGAAACCTGCCAACTGACCCGGATAGCCTATAGCTGAGTGGCTAGCATTGAGCAACCGTAGTTTATGCTTTTCAAACAGCTCGACATCATGGACATTCCTAACGACCTGCACACCAACTTTCTCAAAGGGTGGACGACCATCAGAAAACTGATCCTCAACAACCCATTGCATGAAAGGCTCTGTAACAACCGGCCATGCATCGTCAATGCCGAACTCTTCCGCGAGTTTTGTTATATCAATGGCAGATGTTTGTGGAGTAATGCGATCGACCATGGAGTTAGGGAAGGCACCGCACTCGGAAATCCACTTCGCAACCTCAGGGTTCTGTAAGTGTGCAAAGGATTCAAGCATATGCCGTGTGATAGAGCCGTTCTTTTGCATATTATCGCATGACATAACAGTGAAGGGTCTGAGTCCCTGCTGGTAGCGTTGCTCCAGGGCGGCGTAAAGAAAGCCAAAAGTAGTTCGTGGAGTCTTCCTGTTGGCTGGATCAAGGTCGAACTGGATATCGGGATGATCAACCTGCAATTCATGTGTGTTCTCATTGTAGTAGTAGCCGGATTCAGTGATCGTGAGTGACACGATATGCGTGTCGGGATTCGCCATCTTGGCAACGAGAGCCTCGCGGTTGTCCGGCGCGAAGAGGTAAGAGTTGATGCTGCCAACTACATGTGCAGAATTCCCCTTGGCCGAGCGTTCAATAACAGTGTACAGATGATCTTGCGACCGCAATGCGTCGCGCATTTTGACATCGAATGGCTGCAACCCAACGCCACATATCGCGTAGTCAGAAACTGCATACTTTTGCATCAACTGGTCGATGTAGAAGGCCAGGTGGGCTCGGTGGAAGCCGCCCACACCAATATGGACGATTCCCTCCTTGACGGCGCCATCGCGGCGGTACGTCGGGACCTGGGCCTTACCTGCCGCCGAGATTTTCTCTAAATGGGCGCTATTGAGCTTGATAGAAGCCATAGCGATCGGGGACTTGGGGGAGGGAAGCAGAATGAGAATCAAGGCAAGGAGAAGAAGAAGAAGTGAAAAAACAGACGGAAGCGTAGGAGGTCCAACGTTTGAAATAATAAATAGTCGGTGAGGGTCACGTCAACTCGCCACAAAAGCGTTGAGATTTCGCATGCTTTTTTCAGAGTTTGATAAGCCGGGACCGTATTTTCTTGGCATTCCCTACTCCGAGCCGGCTGTTCTCCGGTAACTGCGTACTATACTACTAGTAACTTACTGCTATGTGCGTAGTGCGTGCGTACGACGAACTACTGGTACCAACCACTAACTAGTGACTACTGCTAAAGACAACTTCGGTGCCAAGGAAATGGCAAGGCTTGCCGAACCGCGGTGATCTCAACGTCATGGTTCCATATTAATTACTGTCAACGCCAGTAAGATGTGTGGTAGGGTTCGGGATCAGTGATCGATATGGATCATTGAATTATACGTATTCGCTCTGAAACCGGGAATGGGGATGAGAACAAGAGCACTGTGGATTTCTGAAATGAGCCGGCGTGCAAAATCAGATGGCTCATATGACCTTCCTTCATTCTACCTACCACCGCGAAAGCCAGAAAAAGCAAAAAGGCAGAACGACATTACCGATTGAATTACGAGACTAAGATAATATAAGATCGTAGACGAGATAGGACTAGAAAATATAGAGAGAGATGTTAGAGCAGCCGTGCAGACTGGAAGGATGGATTGATTGGGCCCGAGATTTGGTCAGGGCTGGGTCTAGGCTTCTCTCGGCGGGCCTAGGTTGGGAGTAACAAATACCGTGCGTGCAGGAATGCAGGCATGGAACATCATTCGTCAATTGCTGGCAGCAATAATTCTCAGACATGGACAGGGTATCAAGGTCGCAGTTCATGACATTGGCGCGAAAAGGCCATCACTCTTTCTTTTCGCTCTCTACAATGGATGTATGATTCCAATCTAGATATGTATCACGCCCCTCGGCTGCGGGATCCGTGTATGTTGCCGTGTCAGAAAAACAAATTCTTCCAGAGGTCATCTGACTTGAAAAGATACCGAAGAGGAAATAGTCATGTCTACCGGTATGCACTAACTAAGTTTGAGTAACTACATAGTATGTTCTGATTAAGAATCTGAGCTTTCTTCTCCACGCTTTACCTGCACGCTCTAACAATAACAGGAAAGGTCATGAAACCGTTGAACAGCAAAACGAATTGAGGATAAAAGCAATGTCATAACGCCGAATTCTGGCTCCTTCTCAGGGCGACCTACACAAGAACATTGTGGGTACTTATGTTGCGCCTTGGGTATACACCACCTAGTCTTGCAAGATACCTAGGTAGACCGGTCCATAATGAGCTGCTGTCAAAAGAAATCGCTCCCGGGGCGATACTTTATCAAGAGATACCGTTGGCAGGGATTTCAATTTCTGCATTTCCGCATGATGTTCTGCCACTCGTTCAAACTGTCCAAGAGGACCCGCAACATCCAATTTTCCTCAAGCCAACTTCTAGGTAGAGGGGAATCTAAAACCCACCTGGGTTCTTTTGCGAAGAGTAATTGCTGTCGCGGAAGCAATTGGTCTGCCTCTAGCTTATTCTCAGTTGAAAGACAGGCTCAGAGCTGGTGCTAAGAACAATGCAGACAGCTCAGAATTAGAGACCTTGAAAATGAAAGCCGCAGTGTGGGAACCGGTCTGCGCCACTGATCGCAATCTCGGTATGATGCTGAATCTTCCCGCTGGTACCTCTAGATACAAATTTGCATCTGATACATCGATCCTGAGGAATAGTCATATATCCGCTCAGGCGTACAACTATCAATTGTCAGCTATTTCAGGACTTGTTTTTGGGGTTGATGAGTCTTATATTCGTGGTTTTCCAGACGATGAAAGCTACGAGAAAGTGCTGGTGGCCAACCGTCGACTTTGAGCCCTCGCTGCTTCTACGCCTCGGGCTTAGTGGCAGACAGACGAGAGAAGCCCGCTCGCCGATTCAATGGTGAAGTTTTGACACAATTACATCGTAGCGCGGGTCCATCTTAGGCCGGCTATGATGAACGATAATCTTGGTCAGTATACGTATAGTCACGTTACGTGCCTGGATGCCTGCCGGGAAGCTGCTCGCCGGTTTCTCAGTTTCCGATTACTGACACCTTCGGGGTTCTTTGTTTGTCGTGTACTTGATGTGCAAGCATTCACCGCCGCCAGCTTCTTACTACTGTCTTGTCGAGTCAATGGAGTCAGCCAAGGACAAACGAAATATAAAGTAACTGACCCAAATGTGACAAACTTGGTGAATGAACTTGTGGACTGCCTCGCGCAGATTAGCGAACAGCCGGGAGCGGATTTCGCTCGAGAAGCCATTGGTGCCTTAACTACCCTACAATCTTTTACACTTGGAAAAGTTATGGCTCCCTCAAATAGTATAAAGTTGAAGGTCCCTATGCTGGGAACTGTCAGCATAACAGTCCCGAAGGCACACTGTAGCAATCATCAGGCCGCCTTGCGTTCAGTACATTAGCTGCACAGAGCTCATCACAAGCTTCACAAAGAGTTCATGTGCCTGACGGCTACGACCCAGAAAGTCACGCTCGGCCATCTACCGCCACAATAGATATTCCGGCTAGGGGGAGGCACCTGTAAATATGCCCTGGGACTTCGAATTTGCGAACGCCCCTTTTTGCATGATGTCAGACAGCATGCTAGGAAGTAACTTTTGGACAAGCGGCCAGCCTTGGGAAACCGGTCATTCTATGATTAGCTGGTCATAAGGTGACCTTCCTTTGATAATTCGACATAAATAGACATACTGATGTGGCATGAACGACGCAAGTGTTGTCCGGCAACACGAAGTATTTTAATTTGTGCCGGGAATTTAGGGAGATTTATAGCGAGAGTCAAGATACTCTTTGGTTGTGCCTTAGCTACCCGTAACCGGCTTGACTTACATCTCATAGCCGATATCTGAGTGCCATTTTATGCTGCTTACGTTGTATTTTTTTTTTATCTCTTCATCAACTGCTCCCGCTCTCTGAAAAAATTTTAGAGTCAGTACAGACACGCACGAGGAGAGCACGGGCACATATGTCGAGGAGTCTCTCGATACACAGGAAGACGCTCCGGATATCCTTTGATTTATCCCGCATCTGATGAATATGGCGCTTGCCAAAGTATGATTCGAAGTCCCGCTGTCGATCAGGGCCAAATCTTCTGCAAAATCCTGATCGCGGAAAAGAACAAGGCCACGCCCGGCGGTTAAGTAACGCGAGCTCATTTGTTTGCTGTGCTGTCAGTGAAACTTAGTTGCAAGCCCTTTACTTCAGTGCCAATGTCAGAGATTATCTCCTTGAGACTAGATCCTGGAGAATCGAGCAATGCCTTCTTGGTTGGATCTGCGCCCAAGCCAGGATCCTCATGATGGGACTCCGTTAATGGTGATTGCAAACCTGGTGTATGGTGTAGAAGATACGCGTCATAACCATACTTGATACCTTCTAGGCGAATCCGTACAACATAATTGATCTAATGGTGGATTTGCTGACTGACTTTGTTTGTCTCATAGTTCAAAGATGTTTCAATTCGTACTTCCAATTCACTTGCCGGCCCGGCGGTGATAGCTGTTGTGCTGGTTTCGGTGGCCATTTGACGTTATTGGAGAAAATAAAGAATCGATCTATAGTTTATCACCACTCTGACAGTTAGTCCATGGAGATAATGAAAACAGATTGCCGACATATACAAAGTCGTACGGATTTTGACCGTTGCCCATCTGGAACTTTGACGGGCCTGGCTGGGCGACAGCAAACATCTTGCCCAAACTGCCAGCATCGTGCTCGCCGAAAACAAGACCGGGCCTTATCGAACAGGTCAGCACCCCCCTATCGTCATGAACGCCGTTGCGATTGGCAGTCTGTATGGCTTCCTCGGCGGCAGCTTTGGCAAGGCAGTATATTCGCTTCTGCTGCGGCTACCGTAGAATTGGCCAGTCTTCCGTAGCATCGATCAAATCGGAGTGGTTGTCATTGATCACGCCGGGGGTCGATGTGTTGATCAAAGCTCGCGCGGTCCCCACGTTGACCGCGGCGTGATCAATGTGTTGGGTGCCATCAACGATGGTGTGGTAGTAGGAGGATACTAGCGCGTTGGAGAATTCGAGCGATGCGGTATGGAAAATGGTGACCGGTCGCGCTATCTGCATCACACGCTCCACATCCGCTGCAGACGCGAGATCGGCCTGGCGATAGTGAACATTTGAACTGAGATGGCGGTTACGGTCGACGTTCACGTCAAGTGAGTGGATGATGCAATTAGGCTCCTTGGAAAGGATTTTAGCAATTATATGGTAGGCCGCAAACCCATTACCGCCAGTCAGAAGGACGGGGCCCAACTTGGGCGTGGGAAACCGGCTCGACATGACAGTCAGTGTTAGACAAGGCCCATGGAGCAGTCAAATGGCTGTGAATAACGTTCACGTCAAATTTATTAGGGAAGCAACAAGAGGAGACAAACTCCGTATTTAATTTGCAGATGTTGTACCAACAACTAAACCAACAAAAGCCCAGTCGGCTTGTTGGCTAAATCTCACCGCGCTGTATTCAAACTTCAGTCCCCAGTTCGCATTTCATTGACGATTGGCTGCATAAACTGTATTCCGGCCTCGAAAAGACTATTCCGTACATACCCATGGCTCTCTTGTCTTATGGACTTTACTTTCCAATCCTCGTTTGGTGAAGGTATGGGATGTCTATATTGACAGACTCGGTACTATTTCAGCTGAGGTCTGTGATGATTGTCGAGAAATGTGCCCCTGAGATTTAGATCATCAGTAGGGCCAGTATAGTATTCCCTAACTGGTCAGTGTAAATAGTTGCGGGGGCTACTCCTACTCGCATTGTTGCAAAAAGCTAGGCCAATCGCTTCGTAATTCCAACATTTCTTGACCAGTCAACAACTTCACGTCAACATCTGAGGACTCAGGAGCTTTTGAAAATGGTAGATTATTTCTTTGGCGGCATATAAATTTCGTTCTCCTATTTTTCGCGCCTCGTTTCTGCGAATTATCTCGTGTCATCTTCAAGTAACCATGCATTCCCATTTCCACACCATGCTGACGTCCACTTGACCACGCTAGTGAAGAAAAGTGGGACGGCTGATTCTGCCGGAAGCAATAAGAGAGTCGAGACGATTTAGCGCTGTGAAAATCCTATCCCCTCGATCTACTGGAGGTTGAAACATTGCAATCTTCCAATCAGAGCCTGAAGACGTCCAACCGTTGCAATGTAACATAACCGATACATAGGCGACCTGGGAGGTTGTTGCGGACAAGTCGGATAAACAATAAAGTACAGCAACAAATATAAAAGCCTGGCCTAGTACAATCACACTCAAAAAAGACCGAGCCTGGTTGGATAATCTTTCCTCCTTATTACATGAGGTAGGTACACAATGAAACTCTTGAAGAATCTAGCCCTCAGCGTCGTGCTGCAACAAACTGTAGCAGCGATTGGCTTCACAACCTATATGGAGATAGATGAAGGGCGAGATAATTCAGGCGAGATAGCGTATTCGGAGCTATTCAATCGATCCAGCACTTTGTTTCTCTATATTCAAATTACTCCGGATGGCGCCGACCACAGTAATATCGTCGATGATTTCACGACACTGGCACAAAATTATGGTAGCCAGGGAGTTTCAGTGATCCCCCGAGTACGCTATGGATGGCCGAACGGAACGATCGCAACCGAGCCAGACGAGAGCATTCTCATGAATGACGTGTCTACATTCGCTACTGTATTTCAAAATATCAGAGGAACTATAAATATACCTGTCATTCAAGCTGGTTTTCTTGGAGAGTGGGGGGAGTGGCATGTAGGATTCGATTGCTTTAACCCTAATGACAAAAGGGAGATGTCGACTGACTGCAACTAGGATGGTCAATATTGCCGATTTCAGGGTACGGCTGATACCGCAGTGGATCTTGCAATCAAAGGGAATGTTGTCAATACCCTCCTTTCGACAGGGCATAAGGTGGCGCTGCGATACCCCGCTGACCATCAGGCCTTGTTCAACGGCAGCCGTGCAGTGACCATCCACGATGACTGTATCTTTGATGGAGGCTTCAACGGCACTGATGGGGGCACATGGCCATCCGATGAACGTCAAACCTGGATTGACTATACAATTGAAGTGGCAGGTAACAATACGTTTGGTGGTGAGGGATGCAACAATGCTGGTGATGCTACATTCGATTGGTCCGACTACACTGCTTTGTGTGGTAGTGACGGCATTGCAGCATACATCAATACCTTACAGATAGCGTATATGAATGTAAGAACGCCCAAATCATTCACAATTTAAGAAGCTAGCTGACAACTTCACGAACAGTACGATTATCCGGCCGACTACGAAAATCTTATTGAAGACTCCGGCGAAAGCACTTGTGTAGATGCAATTCAGGCAGCTCTAAACTCGTGGAACTAGTTTTTAGTGGCTTGGATACCTATTCATGTCCAGCAAATCAATAAAATCTGCAATTATCTACCATGTGATGGTTCTGTGGTACTCTGCATGCCGCTAAGAGAAGAAGATTTGCATCGAGCCAATAGGGGCACGCTAGATGCACTAGTCTGCTGTAAACGAGGAGGCTGGATTTCCAGACGAGGAGACGATTTTGGATGCAGAAAAAAAAAAAAAGAAATGTGACAGATAATATATAACTACTGTAATGGTGAACCCCTCGTTTGGGAATGCTCGAGGACCTATTCCATCTATCCTACTTACCAAGAACTGCCGCAGAAAAAACACAGGATGATCACAATACCGTTACTTTTAATTGGTATCCAATTTTGTTTCGGTACATCCGCGGCTAGTGCGCCAACTTCAGGCGCAATCGCATGTACTAATCTGACAACCTCGCTGGGGTCCGGAAAAGTGTCCAGCAACCCGTTGGACCTGCGGTATATTGCCAGCCGAGGAGGTTACTGGAACGCCCTTCAAAGCATCTACCAACCGTCATGCATTGTATATCCGACGTCTGCACAGGATGTGTCAATCGTACTTCAAGCCATTCGCGTTTCTGATAGCCGTTTCGCAATCAAGGCGGGAGGTCATAATACGAATGACTTCTTCTCATCCGTCGAGAATGGAGTGTTGATTGATCTGAGTTCCTTGAACGCAAAGGATTATGATCCATCCAGTACTCTGGCCACATACGAACCCGGAAGTACATATGGTGAGCTATACGACTATTATGCTCAACTCGGTCGCACTGTTCTCGGTCCTACACTCGCTGGTGTTGGCACTGGTGCTGCCTTGGGTGGTGGTTTGAGTTACTTGTCGCCTCAATATGGGATGGCTTGTGACGATTTCCGTGAGTTAGAAGTTGTTCTGCCTAACGGAGAAATCGTGGTTGCGTCTCCTGGATCATATACAGACCTTTTCTTTGGTTTACGTGGTGGAGGTGGTAACGCATACGGGATCGTCACTAAATACACGGTTCAGAGCCGTCCAGTTGGTCAATTCCTTGCGGGCAACCTCGTCTATCTCTTTGAACAGAACGATGCTGTAGCCGATGCTATCCAGTTTTTCATGCAGTATAATCCGGACCCTAAAGCAAGTATCGTTGCCACTTATTTGAAGCTACCCACACCGGATGTGAATCTCAATCTGGACGAAGCGATTCTCATGTTTCTTGTATACGATGGACCCAATGCCGGAGATGTATTCCAAAATTTCACGAGCATCCCTTATCTGTTGAATACGATGTCTATCAAAAATTATCCCGAGGTTATAAACATGCCCATACCGTTTCTCGCCGAGCTCACTCGGGGTGATAACACATTCCGAGTTGGTGTTCATCGAGTCCTTGACGATGATAGTTATAAGACAACAATCGATACATGGCGCAATTGGGCCGAAACTAACAAAGGTTCCTATGAGCTTCTCACATTCGATTACGAACCTGTTCCTAAAAGCTTGACGGACGCCAGCAATGCTCAGAATGGGGGAAACGCTATGCAAATGCCCGACGGACCTTGGTACTGGATTAGTTATATTCTTAAAACCCCTCCTGGTATGTCTCAAATGGATTATGATGCTGTGCAGACCAGTTTCTCCAACATGGTGGACTCTGTTGGCAATGCCAAAGACTTGCCGCTGTTCTTGAATGATGCCAGTTTTGATCAGAACCCTCTGGCTACGTTTTCGACGTATTCGGATTTGCAGCAAATCAAAGCAAAATACGACCCTGACGGGTTCTTTTCTCAAAAAACCGGGGGATGGTCATTCGCATAATTAACCTGCTTTGTATGTATTTTATAATTGGAGAAAGCCTGAATAAAATGAAATAGTTTTGATTACCAGAGATTAGATAAATGGTAGATGGGTGACATGACCAATCAAGGAGTGCAACTCGCAATTCGGTATGATTGTTTCTTACAGACAGACTCCTCAATTAATGAGGTAGTAGTTATAATCGAAATATCTAATCAATCACTAACACGTTAAAATGCTCAGTGATTATTGTTTAAACCCGTCATCCTCACCCGGTGAATGAGTATGCATGGTGATAGCCACATCAACCTGCTTTGAAATACCAATCGGTCTAGTCCGCAAGTCCTGGCTGTTACCTTCACTGAACTTGACGGCGTCCATGCTGTTACGGCTTTCGAGTATATGATGAGCACTCGCCCTATCGTCGCTCCGGACTATCTAACCCCAACCTTTTTTGTCCTCACATCTTCTGCGATTTAGATGACTGGGAATTTTATTGTTGCAGTTGAATTGCATTGATATTCACACAATTCATCATAATGCCGACTTCAAATAAAAATGTTGTTTTTGACATCGTAGGCAAGTAAACTCTCGAGTTTGTGAACGACTGGTTGATACACTAACCCTGTGCGATACAGGAACATGTATTTCCTACGACGCATTCTATGATGCTATCGAAGCTCGCATCGGCGAAAAAACTTCTTGCAAAGAACATTGGATCCCGTCTGTTCGGATACGCATGGATGGAAGCCGGAGAGCGAGAGTACACCTATCTCAGCATGTCCAGTCATTATCTGAAATTCTTCGATGTTTTCCGTTCCATTTTCTATCGTACACTTTGGCAAGCCGGTATTGCAGAGCCTCGCAAATTCGCGACGGATGATGATCGCGAATTCCTCCTGAATTCATATCGTGAACTCAAACCGCGTCCTGGTATTCATGAATGCTTTTCCCGTCTTCGTGCCGCCGGATTCACTGTCTGGGCATTGACAGCCGGCGATACCGCCCGTGTCGCCGGATACCTAACACAGGGCGGCGTTGAGATGCCCGACGACAATTTCTTCTCGTGTGACACCATCAAGATTGGCAAACCGACCCCAGAGTCATATCATTACATCCTAGATAAGTTCGAAAAGGAGGGTCGAGAGGCTTGGTTTGCCGCGGCGCATATGTGAGATGCGGCCGCCGCACAGCGCACTGGGTATGTCAAAAGCTCAGACAATTTAGTTTTGTAACACTGAGACCAACGAAACACAGATTCAAAGGGGCTTGGGTTTCTCTTCGGGAAAGGGAAACATGCTCGGATATTTTTGGCGGGATGGATGGAAATTGCGGATGACCTGCCTTCGCTGGCCGATGGTATCATTGCAGCATCCAAAAAGCAATAGGCAACATCAATAGATGAGAACTTAGTTCTATCACACAATAAGATACTTTCAATTTGATTAGTCACGGACAACAAAAAAATCAATTTGTATATATGACTCGAACTACAAGAAATCCATGGATGCAATCTGTTTCAAAAGCCTTTCACTATATTAACTGTCGCTCAATATATGCTCTCCGGAGCATCAAACCAACCTGGGCAAGTTTTACCATAAAGATTTGCATAAAATACTCGAGACTCACTACCTAGTACGCTCAAAGTTTCGCTATGAAATTTCGCCTGTTATTTTCTTCCAGGATTTCATTCTTCTCACTCGCAAGTCGCTCCTTGGTGACCTTGAATAACAATGGCACTTCAGTCTCTTCGAAAGTAGTTCCACCTCGGACCATCTCTGAAATTGCCTTGGCACAAAGGAGAATCTGAGGCATACCATGACCCGAAAACCCAGCGAGAACCAGTTGATTTGGTTTCTCGGGGACTTCGCCGACGTATGGCATGAAATCTGAGCTGTAACCCATGACTGAAAATTTTTAAATATAAGCGTTCTTACTTCAAACCCGAATGAAAGCAGTAGTGAATAATACTTACTTCCAGTCCATACTTTTTCAGTGTATGCTTCAGTATCCTCCCAGCCAACAAATGTCCTCTGCATAAGCCCATCAAACCACGATTTGGCCGGCTCAATGAGCTTGCTATCATCCGTAACGTTGTACCAATGCGAGTGATCTGACCAGAAAGGGGGTTTCGCGCCTCCCACGATAATACTTCCATCGGGACGTGGTATGAGATAGTCATACATTGAAGGCCCATAACGGATACTATACGTTTGTGGAAGAAATGGCGGAACTTTATGCGGAGGCACGACGATGCGACTACAAATACCTCGGACAGGGACAATGTGGTTCGTAAATTGTGGAGCTAGATGGGACGTGTAGGCATTTGTCGCAAGGATCACCTTCTTGGCTTTGATACTTCCTCTTCCAGTGGTGACAAACCAGCGACCGTCTGGGAGTTGCTTCTCCGAGATTTGCGTGACTGGAGTCATTGTTTGAAGGTTAGCACCTTTGTCCACGACGCCTTTAAGAAGGTGCATCACCATCTTATATGGCCAAACATGACCGGCTGTAAAGGTGAAGCAATTCAAAGCGCCCTTGATGCCGGAGACCTGCAGTAAAGTGTATTTTAGCAAAGCGCCATAAGCATACGTGGAAACCCTGAAAGGACTCGGGAATTTACATACGCGCTCTGCGTCCTTTCGTTTTGTAAAATGGACATCTGTTAGATTCGCCACACCTGAATTCGCCATCTCGGTAAAAGCAGCTTCTGTCTCCGCTGCCAATCCCGGATCCAAAATAACATCACAAGCTCGGGTCAGAACAAAATCACAGTCAATCTTTTCTTCCTCTACAAGCTCCTTAACGGCAAGTACCTGGGAAGCTTCGAAACGAGCGACATCCACTGCGGCTTTGACGCCATATTTTTTGATGTATTTCGGAAGACCGAAGTAAACATCGGGTTTCAAATGACCTCCTATAGTAGAGAAGAGAATATGATTAGATGTTATTTTTGCGAGTATGGACCAGTATCATTTTTACCGTTACGACCGGTAGCCCCAGAACAAGCTTGTCGAGCTTCTAGGATCACAACAGACGGTGGTGACGGATTATCCTTGTAGAGAAAATGTGATATGGCAGCCCCGGTGTAGCCAGCGCCGACAATGAGGATATCGCATTCCTCGGGCAGGTCGGGAGTGCTCCTGTGACAATCCAATTCGTGTGTTTCTGTTCGCCAGAATGGCATGGTGGGGTCTGGCACAGGTGCCGATGATGGGTTCGCCATGGCTTTTCGAGAATGAATCAAAACAAGTCTGAAAACTGGAAAGATATCGAACAGATTACTCGATGATCTCTATCAAATGTTACTTCCGTGTCCACGCTCTTCTAATGCTTGGTGAAGTAACACTAGCTTATGCTGGTGGTTCGACCGCGGACACAGATAACTGCTTTGTTATCAAAATTCCTCTCTGCCGACGGACGATTAACGCTCGCATGACTGTGCATGGATGGCCAATAAGATACCAAAATTGACCGCGAAACCCAATCCAGACTTCGGCTGACCGCGCCATGTTGACTCCAATCTTGCAGAGCAGTCGCAGCACGATCCACAAAACCGTAGTGGAACCCGGAAGACCGCGAGAGGATAGCTCAAATTGCGCAGTAAGCCGAACCTTCTGATATTAGCAGTGTCGTATTCGTAATACTCATGTGGGTTCGCTGTATCGGTAAAACCAAAAAAAGAAAAGAAAAAATGGAACTTGAAGCGTTTACGGCTTACGCTGATTGTGATTTGTACAGTATCAATTTACTCATTCTAGACAGTCTTCTCTTCATTAATATTTTCCTAACGTATGATTTGTGTATTTACCCCAGCAAACCTCTAATCCATGTTCGTCATCTTATCTCAATAGCTGATACATAGCCAAAATTTAGTGGGGTGTTGAGTACGTTTCTACATCCGGCAATGCTATCTCGCAAATTTCTATGCATATGAGAACCTATGAATAGGACCGATTGCTCTTTCATAGAGCAATATAAAAAGCTGACCCGGAAGATTGACCGTTACCTCTTGCCAATGATGTATTTCGTCCTTTCCTCCAGGTTCTCGTTGAAGGAGACGCGCGACTAATGAAACGACCGAACAGGTTCTTTTGTTACGGTATCCAACAAACCGACAAGACGTCAACGAGTACTCAAGCGGTAAGAGTGGCGTTTACTCACGTGCGTAACGATACGGGCCAGTTAATACTTATTGTGTATTAGGTTTTTGGTATACAAACGGCTTTGAAACTCCACGGTCAAGAATACCAGTGGTTGACAATAATCTAGGTAAATTCAGTAATGTACTATACAACCTGAGACTATCTTTAACAGTAAGTACTCAGCTTTTACCTGGCATACCTCATCTGCGAGATTCCATTTGTTTATCTACTGCAGCGATATAATGTTGGCCGCGTCTTGTCGATTTACCTGACAGGTTGGGGAATTTGCCTCATCTGCATCAGCGCCGTACAGAATTGGTCTTCCCTCATAGCACTACGCTCCTTACAGGGTGTATTCGAAAGCAATATTTCCGCTGATTTCTTGCTCATCACAGGCATGTGGTACCGTACTAAAGAACACGCCGACAGGTCGCTTTTCTGGGAGTCATCCGAGGGATTCTTCTCTATCATCTGCAACTTGATTCTCTATGGAATTGCCAGATATGCGTCATCGAACGGAGGAATTGCTGCCTGACGATGCATCTCACTTTTCCTTGGATCTTTGTCCTTTGCCGGTGCTGGTGCCTCATTCATGTTTCTTGGTACACCACACGAAGTTAGGTAATTAAATGTGAAAGAGAAACGGATGGCGTAAGTATTGAGCTACTACGAGATGATTCATAGGACAGAGGCTAATAGTAGTAGCGTGGCTCGTACCCTGGACAACTACACCGGCCAAGATATCACTGGACGAGTGGTGCTGGCCGCAGGGGATTGAGGCCTTCAAGGATCCCCAACTCTACTTCTCTTTCCTGAATCCCTTCTTGGCCAATATTCCAAATGGGTAAGAAAAGTCATAATATTCTATTTCTAAAGTTTTCGGATCACAAAATTGTGATTATCCACCAAAAGAGGCATCACCATTTTCAGTTCGTTGATGTACGAGACCTTCGGCTTCAGTAGCTGGGAATCCATGTTGTACGGTTGCCCTCGAAATGGTACGTATCTGTCTACCTATTACAAAACAAATGTAGTATATCGAAGGACTGATGCAATCGCCTGTCAGCTGTCTACGTTGCCGTCTTTATCGCGGTCGGTTTTTTACCCGAAAGTTCCAGAATCAGCGTCTGTGGATTATGATTGCAAGCTGTATCATCCCTTTTGTGGGCATGCTGGCTATGTCCCTTCTTCCCAACACTGCCCAGTATAAATGGATTAAATGGAGGATGTATATGATGACAGTCGTGTTCTCCTTGTCAATTTTCATCGGCTGGAGTCCGAGTAGGTTGTTCTTTTGTACCGAAGTCAATTCTTCAAGCCACGTACTAACACTCGCTACCAGTTCCCTCTAATGTCGCCGGTAGAACGAAAACTACAATCATTCCATCCATGACCATGATAGCTTACTGTGTTGGAAATATGGCTGGTGTCCATGTTTTCCAAACCAATGACGCCCCTCGATATGTCAAAGGAACTGTTGCATGCTCGGTCTGTTTCGGCCTGCAATCATTCCTCATCTTGGCTTGGAGATTCTGGTATATGTGGGAGAACCGACATCGGGACCGTCTTACCGCCGAAAGTGGTCTCACTAAGGAGGAGCAAGAGGAAAAGGCTCGGGAATATGGAGAGAATGACGCTACAGACCTTCTGAACCTTTACTTTAGGTACACTATGTAAACATGGCGTGATCTAACATCATCTCATCCATAACCACGAGGCAGGTATTTCTGAACTGAAGGGAGCTGCTATGACGCCAATGAAGATACTCTACTTCTTGTTAGCATATTCATCCTCCAGACTCCCTGAATGTAAAACCATAGTGCATTTAGGTGATCCCTGCATATAACTTATATCCCGAATCCATAACAGTAATTCCTTGTGTTCTCATATGAGATTTTTTTTTATTATACTTAGGTTCTGCAGATTTCTGGTAACTATTTTTTACATGACAACATGATACACATAGCAAAATTTATTCAATCATCATTTGGACGGAAATAACAACAGCACTTTCAAATAATCGCCTTGATAATGGTGTAGCATCAATAACAGTACGCAGCACCATTTGCATCTTGACAACGCTGGTGAGTGCCACAGTGGGCCGCGATTTCCCAAACCTTTGAAATATCGCACACAAGAATGGCGACACCAAGACCACTTTGGGAACAGGTATATGTCCCTGGTTGGCATTCCACGTTCTGTGCGGTGCAAGCAGTTGCAAAAAAAGCCATGAATATTGCCGTGAAGCGCATGTCGACCTCTATTCTTATGCACCTGAGCTTGATTTAGAAAGTGTCACTTAGACGTAGGCGGAAATGTCCTTAGCGATGGGATATCACATACTTAGCTTGGTGACAATAACATTAAATGCCTCCAAGAGAAGGTTGGATTGCGGGATGACTGACTCTTATGTGAGTGGCTCTCCACGGCAGTGAGTGTCTTATTTTTTACTTACCTGCAGACTGGAAGACTGGGACCGAGAGAAGGAACAGAATCCAAGCCTACTTAAGAGCTTAAATGTGGCTCTACAACCTCCCGAGCATGGTATTAATATAGTAGTTATATTCACGCCAAGGATTGTCCTTTGCGAGTTTACGCTCTCGGGGCTCCTTGAAACGATCCTCAAGGTGAATGGACATAATCTAATAATAGTGACGCTGAAACAATGAGTTCATCAGAATATATCCCCAAAGAAACAACTCTAAGGCCTACTATACCCATAGTAACATCTAGATATTCACAAGCCTAAGGCTGAAGTATATCATATCATATTATCTAGTTTGTCACATTTGATAAGATTATATTTCTAAAAAGGTAAATTGCATAAATTGTAGACTCTGATAGGGCATAAAACTGACCATAGTCAACCCTCGACATAATCGAAGGAAACATGAGCAGGCATTTGGTTTTGAATTATCAAAGAATCAAGTGGAATGTTTTTAGAAACAATGAATGGATTCTACAGAGAACTTTGGCATGACGAGAATAGATCAGCGCACGTGTATCGTCAAGATAGCAATTTGATTGATGTATCCCGCAGAAACGCTTTACTGCTCCATGAAGAATTTGTTGAATATAACTGACTATCTTCCATTTTCGGTGTATAGTGACACGATCAACAGTTATTATAGTTTGAGTTGGCATACAACCATCCAGTCAGTCGATTAGCAATGTCGTTCACGTACGAGTCAGTGGCTCCTTCACCATTGTTCAAGTTCGAGCTGTCCACTGATCCTGAATTATAGCATCGAGCGGCCTGCATATTTTAGCAACTGACATTTTCATGTTCTATGATAGTTCAGGGCACAAAATGCTTACTTCGTAGACATTTCCATATTGATTGATACATTGTACCAGGCCATCGCCATCAGCCGTCCCTTGAGTACCGTCAATAATCATCTGCGTTATGCTTGCCTGCTGATCCGAATCGCTAGCTGAATTGCCAATGAAAGTTACCCCCCCATCAGATTGCATCAGGCCTGGGTTGTCTGGCTGTGAAGGGTCTGGATTAGTCGATGCGCACACATTGACACATCCAGAAGACTATACAGTGCAAGATTAGTACGTCATCTCCAATTCGTTGCTAAACTCACTTCTTGTAGGATAGTAGCGAGAATAAAGCGATGATCAACCAACGAGGCTTCCGCAACCTGCTGAATAGCATTCCAGATCAAGCCAATTTGTTCACCGGTGTCCCCATCACCAAATGCTCCAGCTCCATCTGAGCATGATCCCACACCAAGATCGGAACAAGATGTTGACATTGCAGACTTGGAATAATTCCACATGGCATCAAACTCGACCCATTCAGATGAAGGAGGAAAATTCTCCCAACCACCGTAATAGCAACCTATGTTGGATATTGTAAATAGAGCTTGATAAGCATGAAAAAGAATGCAGCTTACTATACTGGTCAGTGCCGGCATTACCAGTACCATCATAGATGTTATCATTGTCATGATTTCCAGCCCCAGTCGTGAAAGCTTCCGACGAGGTTACTTGCTGGCTAGAAGGGTCGGATACTAGCTCATGGGGTGCGCCATCTTGTATCTCCTTCTGATAAGAAATCAGTGACCATCCGCTTAGGTGAGTCATAAGTAGAATGAAGATAACATACTCCTGGAGCTGCCAGCGCATACGCAGCTAATATCGTCAAAGAAGCAAGGCCTTTGAAAAACATGTTCAATGTGGTTTTGAGGTAGATTTGACAAGTGTAAGTCACTCTGTGTGTGTGAGAGGGAGCGGATGTGAAGAAGAGGCTTCGCCTTCGTTTTATAGTTTTATGTCATGCAAGTCTGCAAGTCATTGAGTCTCATATTCCGGTTACTTTCTGTTTTTCCTAAAGGGCACAGGCGAGCCATGCAACTCTGACACGATCTGTAGTCATACACATGTCTGGATCGGGAAACTGGAGCCAATACCACAATGTTTTCAAGTGCCATCAATCAGCTAAACTCCAAGTGGATGCTTTAGCTTCATAGAAAGCGTCCAATATCTTTTCGAGATCTGAGATATTCGCTGCCTTGCGAAGTAATCTACTAGGTGACCCAATTTAGATTATCGACATGTTGTCCCTTTACTTGAGGTCAGGTTTTTACCAACTACCTTTTCGGGCAGGAGTTTGTAAAACTCAGTCAAGAACCGGGGGCTATTATTCTTATAGGTATACAACTCTTGTTGTATAGAGTGGAGTGTTACAGTCGCTAGTGAATAGTGGCCAATTGCAAAGACAAGATGTCCGACAAACCCTGGCCGAGATCAGGTTCCGATTCGAAGTTCTACGTATTAGAGATTAACGACGAGTAGCCCAGAAAATGCACTTGAACTCCGTCGTTAAGCTTTTATCGAAATTGACTACTTATCAGGGACCATTGTTTGACTTAAAATTAGTTACCCATGTTTACTACGTAGTAAATGCGTTTAGTCTTGGCCCCCAATGCAACCAATGTACCGTAACAGGAATATGCCCTCTAATGTGGAAAGTGTTTCCGCAATATAGGGATGCGCCCTTTGTAATATTTAACACGCTGGAACTCAGCCCTCCGCTGTAAGGTCCGACTTAATATGATATTGTTTTCGACGACGAATCTCTGGATCTTGGCCTTAGCCCTACGAGACTGTACCCCGGGAAGAAAGGGCTACAGAAATCTAGGAGACATTACTTCAAGAGCTATTCACGCAATATGCCAATTGCTGCCGACAGTGTCGGAACTTTCCATAGTTTCTTTTCAGTCTTAGTGGGTTCCATTTAAAATCTAGCGCGACAACTGCATTACATGCGAGACAAATTCGAATCAAGGGCTCCATACAAAAACCACATGTCCAAAGCGAGTATGACCTTCGAGTTACCTGCGTTCTCACCAATCATTTCACCCGCTTTGCGCAAGTTCCTGCCGATCTAACCGTCCAAAAGCCACCTTAAAGGTGACTTGCAAGATGGCAACGATATACCAGCTACCATCCATTAGACTAGAAAAGGACTAGTAACCTTCGCAGAACAGGCCGGCACAAGTTCACCGTTCTATCCAACGGATGAATGGGATAAGGAACACCCGTGGCGAATACTGTGGCACAATCTAGAGCAGCCTATTATTCGTGCGGAGTACGACCTAGCGAGGTATAATTAAGTCTTAACTTTAGTTACTACCTTGAAAACTTCTGAGCACAGCCAACGTCCACGGAAATTCTTACAGTACCTGTGATGCTTTACCTTTTCTCGTCAACAGCATACTATAAGCACTCTAGCGCCATCTGAAAAGACGCGAGGTAGTTTGATCAGGCCGAAATGCAATTAACAATACACAGAGCGTCACGTGGGACTGACTATCTTAAGTGGATGCAAAACACCAGAGTAGGGAACACGGTAGCCGCGCCAACAACTTATTGAAGAGTTTCCGTTTAGAAGCATGGGCCACGGCAGCGTAAGCTTCTTGACGGGTGAAGTCAATATGAAAACGAGAGCTCGTGCTGGATTGTATCTTGGCTCCATATAGCTTGATATGAGGATGTGTTACAATATACTGCAAAAATCGAATCCATACCGCAATTTGGCATATTTCAAGTTGGTGGCAGTTTGGTAAATGCCCTCTGGAGAGTATCATTAGAAAATATATGTCCAAAATGTTGAATTTCTGGGCTGTGATTTAACCCACCCGGCTCATTTCGGTGTCCGATCACAGAAGACTTACTAGAGCCTCTCCAGCCAGGTTTTTACTCCTATGAAGGAGAATACGTAATGGTCATCTAAGTCAATGTCTCTTCTTCTGATGCTTTAGAACACTTTTATATACCGAAAGCCATGCACATCGATTTTGAAGTCTCATTCCCTACAACGGACATCAATGAACTGAACAAATTTCAATTTGGTGGCCCATCCAACCGCTGATCAACTCCACATCTTATATATAAAAACCTGTATGTAGTCGCTCCATGCAGCACATTATTCAATCTCGCAGGTGATCCACTGGCACCATCTTCATGGGGCGCTGTTATCTTTATGTGTCGAGACTCGGTTGAGTACCTATAATGGATAGTATCGACTTAATGATAGAAATGCTCTTGCACCACTTTCAGATATGAACTCAAGGACACCACCCTTTAGAAATGGTCTCAATCAGATCAACGACCTCTATAACATGGGTAGCTTTGAACCATTTCATTCTCACATTTTATCGCTACGAGACGGCCGTTGTCCAGCGTTCGTTAAAATTGGTCTAGGCCATATTGTGTTATTGACCCATTCTCCTCCTCGAAATGATTTACTGGCTGAAAATATAGTCGTCATCCTCTTTAGCAATTGAGGATCCACCTCGAGTTTCGTAACTTCGAGGCCAGTATTCATCTTTCAGTTTCCACACAGCCCTCAAAATGACCACACAATCAAGAAAACCCATCAATCAGAAGTGCCCTCGATGCCTCTCCTAGGTCACCTAAATCTTAAATGGAAAGCCAGATGCTTGATCTGTTACGATTTGGCAAACTGGTGCTTCAACTATTCAATCGAGCATATGATATTAGATTCTGCAACCTACCAGCAGAAAGCGACATTATCTTCGTCTGCGCAAATTGCTCGGGAGGAGCTACTGTACTCTTTGAGGATCTGATGGGCTTAGGAATATCTCATATATCTATCTCGCGGGATTGAGTCCGTCTGTGATGTTGCGACAAGTTCCGCACGTCCTACTTTGTCTAGACATAAAATTTTGCTCTATAGGCGATCGGGGGCTTATCACGCAACAAAGAGCAGCGAATTCTCCTCAAACATTGCCAAATTTTTTTCTTTCTGACCATTTTTCTGAAATATAGGAAGACTTATTGCGATCCATGACCAAGTCCCTCTCCATCAACGGATATGGTTAGGGTATTGGTGTTTTGAAGTGGAAGATCGAATGGGCAATGTGTATTATTTTTGAATGTCATTAGAATGTCGTAGAGGTGTTACAGGGGGATCATAAAATATGTTTTGCATCAAGGCAAACCGTCAATATGAACAATTCGTCAATATCTTTTTTATTCTGTAGTCTAGGACTACCTAATAGAATCTTGAGATGCCACTGCGGTCTTCTACATTCTATTTTAATGACAAAAAGAGCTCTTATCAAGAAAGTGACCTCATAATAAACGGATTTTACCTGGCCCTATATCAGGGAAGTCTCCTTAGTGATACCCTGAAAGTTGAAAAAAGAAATTGAACAATATAGAACCGAATAGACTGGGGCAAGACAGGCGTCTTTTGCTAGTGCCTGGCAATCACATCGTGCTACATATCTTAGTGGTTCTTAGTTAAGATAAGCAATGAAATACTACTTCGGATTTAAGGCACATAGTTTGTACGTACGTTGTGACTAGGTGTCTCTCTATTTTGTTTGTCCACTTTCGTCTAGTTTAAACGAGGTACTTTAAATATCCTGACCGTCCATATCAAGATTTGTGAAGGTCGGGTGACGTTGTTGGGGTAGTTATGTACTTGGTGGTTTATCATTACTCATCATATGTAAATAAGTGCTGTCCAAATTTCTTTTTGTCGATCAGGCTTTTGCGGCTCACCAATGCTACCGGGACCTGGGTCTCTGACGATACGTATTACTCGCCAACCATGGAAGCTAGAGGCGTCCTGGCATTAGTTACCACTTGTTAGCTGCTGCATTGGCGTACCAACGGGGCATGGAATGTCAAAACATCACAACGGGCTCATCTAGCAGCGGCCTATCTACATCGGGGACAAGAAATAGGAGCCGATCATACTAGATCATGCCTAAGAGATCGACAGATACCTTGATTAGAGTTGTATCGGATGGTTGTTATCTGATGCCATACCGATTTTCGACATACGATCGACTACTAAATAATGACGGGATCTTGGGGGCTATAATTATGGTTGCATTCATCAACATTCGTAGATCGTTTCACACTTTCCAGACTTTATAAAGTTGATTTCCTCTTCTAAAGCCAGCGGAAAATCTTGTAAGACCAGAATAAAAGATTCTTTCTCATTTGACTCAGACATCATGAAGATCTATTTATCGCTTATAACCTCAACGGCGACCCTAGCTACTGCCAGTATTCTTTCCAGTTACTTTCTTTGTTTTACTGTCAATTGAGAATAAATGCTGACTTTATTCTACTGTACATCAGTCCAAGCCACTGGCAGCGCGTTCACTCAATTCACACTCGTTGTTTCCGCATCAGACACCAGTATCAACGGGACAGCCTTGGTCGCCACCAACAATAACGAGATCGATATTATGGGGACACTCGAGCCCGTACAAGAGAACGAATTGCCATCAATCTTTTACTTTGATTCCTCAACCGGTCGTCTGGTCACGGACTCTGCTCTAAGTAACGAGGAGCGATTCGCTTACACCCTTTACGGCAATTATACGAGCAGTTTGCGATTCGACATCGGATCAAACATTAGTGGGGATATAGCTTATCCCATTTTCACAATTTCCGATGATGGAACAGTCATTCCTCCGAGTAACCTAACTTGGGCATGGTGTCCAGATGAGTTCAATGTCGGAAATGGCTACTACCTGCCAGGTAGCATAACCCTGGGCGACATTGCTGAAGGATGTGAGGCAATTAATAAGCTGACAGCGTTGGATGCTGCAGTTTAGAATGAACTCAAGTGAGTGCGTTTCAGTGACAGCAAACAAGATCTTTTATTTCAAGGAGAAAGTCTAGTGAGCGTGGAGATGTTGATAGATTGTTACATATTCCTATCGGGGTTTTAAGAACGGGGCTATGAACTGTCGCTATGTCTGATCAGCCATCTATGAGTATATCTACTGATTGAATAATTTAAGAATCATGGAAAAACAAGGTTGTCAAGGAGTTGTGATTCTCTCTACCAAATGACTAAAGACGGATGTATACAACGCAAACAACCCTGGAACCTTGAATTGTGCCGTATCATGAGAATACAGGAATTGGCCTCGTTTGTGATGTGTTCCCTACACGCATATTCTGGCAATATACTCATAAAAATCACTGCACTATAGCAGCCCACGCCGGGAATAGGTCTGGTGTTGCGGCTCCTAAACAAGGAGCCATTTCTGGGTCGCCTCTTTGCATAGCAGACTTGTAAGCTGGGCGATCTCCAACACGCTGTAACCATGAAAGGATACCTTCGTAACCAGTTAGGTCAGTAGGATAATAAAGCCTCATTGTTGTCACGGAAAAGACTGTCATGATATCCGCTGCTGTAAACTGGTCTCCGGCCAACCAGGTCACCCGATTGAGCCGATCATTGAGCATATCCAAGACTGCCTTCACTTTGGCATCTACGCTTTTTTGTATGGGGTTTTCAGGTGCCAACTTCAACTGCCCAACTAGCAGAGCTCTGAATATGGCGCCCTGCAAATTGGTGTTGGATTGGTGAAACCAGTACAGGTAATCGGTGTAATGTTTATGAGATGGAGGTAAAATCAGTCGCCCGTCGCCATGCCTATGGATGATGTACTCGACAATCGCCGCGCTTTCACCCAAGGTAAGGGGGTGGGAAGGATCGAAAGTAGAGTCCGTGATTATCGGGGCGCCGCCCATGGCTGTGAGCGCTTTCAGCTCAGGGGGAGCAAGTACAGGGTTTCGATTGTAACGTTTCAGTTCGTAATAGATCCCAAGTTCTTCGCAGAGCCAGATAATGCGCTCACTTTGGCTGCACTCGAGATGATGTACAGTCAACATGGCGGCGGCGGGTGAAGGTGGGAAGCTTGAATTTGATAAATGAGACAGACCTCTTCTTGTATGTTATAGCATGTTGACTTCGATTTGATCGAAAGTTGAAATACAGGTAGAGAAACATACTTTATATAAGAACCAACGAAGAACTCCTGTGCTTTCTGACCTCCGTACTATCTAGGTTGCGGAACCGCCTGGGAACCGCTACGGAGCCGTCACGGATCTCCGTGATGGCTGAAAAGATTACTAAGAACACATTTCTAGACGGCCTTTTCAGCCCATTCGAGGATAATGACTGTCCACTGTACCTTAAGTAACATTCCGTGAAGATCCTTAGCCATGTATGCATCCGAAGCGTTGGCGACAATCGTTATGATGAATTCTAGTACCTCTAAGGCCAAGTGACTCGCGAAGCTTTAGGTAGATCAAGCGCCCGGCGAGAATAACTCCTACTGATTACAACCTCAAGTCGGACTACATTATACTCGCATATCGGTCGGTTATGATAGCGTAAAGTCTGATAGGTGATTACTTGTTGGAATCCAACGAGACTGGTGGTGGAAGCACTCGCCGGCGACGGGGAGCTGGTGGAGGCAGAACTGGCAGGTAGGGGAACTAACGTATTCTCAACGGGCGGAGTGGTCTAAGAAAGGGTCGAATTATTGCTATTCTTACACTTAACGAGAATATGAAGGGTTTTAGCCTTAATATTATAGAGAGCAAGAATATTTGTTAAAAGGTGTTGTTAGGAGAACAAAAGAGAGAGAGAAGTGAAAAAGGAGAAAGAATAAGGATACGAGACAAGAAGGAAGATATAAGTCGTGTAAATTCAGTCCTAGGTGGATTCTGTTCAACTGAGCTGTTATTTGTTGGTGCCTAGCTGAAAAGAGTTTTATTCAATAGATTATATAGAAGTACTCAGGGGAAAATCGAGCAACTCATTAAGATCATCAACAGTCCAACACTCCATTAGATGGTCTCCATGAGAACCTACTAGCCTGCTCAGCGGAGACTGAACAGATCGGGATCCTGCCACCGTTGATTTCATATCGAGTAGACAAGTGAGCACAGGTTTGATTGATAGCATCCACTGGGTACCATCATGTGGGTCCTCGCTGTCGATGACACGTTGAAGCATATGATCAATACTCTTACTCAAAACAGCCACAATGGGCGCAAGACTCGCGTGATGTGAAATGAATGGTAACTTCATCCCCGAGTCGCCGGAGACGCTGATGGACGCATTTTCAGCTGACATATTAGCGACGTGTTTTGAAATCGCGATAACCGACGAAATTGCAGCCGACTCGTACTGTTTTCCTTTGCCTAATGCAAATTCTCCGATGTTGGTTCCTTGTCGTAAATAAATGCAACGTACTCGCTCAATTGACTCGGCTAGAGTCAGGGTTCCTAGGCTCCAAAACAGAACCAGATAACCTGTTTGCGTTGATTTCAATATCCCATATCATAGAGTATGACGGGGAGCTAGAAACGTACCAAAAGACAGTCTTGATGGTGAGGACAGGGTTTGAAAGTCAGCCATGCATCGGTTACGGAAGTCATCATATGTATGATTGAACTCCTCGACGAAGCCTATTGCATAGTCCAAAGTACTATCTAGCTGAGGTGAATCTGCAGTAGATGTAATATCACGTACAAACTGCTTAACTTTGGCAGTCTGCCTTAATATCCGGTAAATGAGAAGAACGGCTCGCTGGCAGACCAACGGTACATCCGCATCCACCAAATTGTCTACAGGCTGAGGGGTGAGTCGCAAGCCAGTCGCTATTGTAGAGCATCAGTCCATGAAACACTCAGCTAATCATTAGAACTTACCAGACAAGTTGAGCGGATTTTCGGTGAGTATAAAATTTCGTTCGGTAAGTAAGGCTGCAAAAGTATCCTTGATATATGCAAACCATTGAAAGGCTTTGACAGAGGACTGAAGCAGGTTCCGGTAAGTCGAGGTGCTGCTCAACAGCTTAGTATACTCGTCCACCATACTTTTAAGATTTTCGAACTGATGGAGACATCGATCGAGAATATGATACAATTCACCTGCGCCCTCTTTAGCCTCTTCTGGAGCAACAGAGGTGTGGAAGAGAATCATTGCATATACCCGCGTAAAAGAGCGGCCAGGTGTAGCATTCAGAATTAGAGACCGTGCTTTGAACCACGAGCTGGCAAATGCATGAAGGTCCTCTGTAGAGGAGTCTTCTGATCTATGAATTATTGGAAATGATGTGTCTTTCTCGCGTGACCCTTCTACTGCCCATTGAAGTGCAAAAACTTGTTGAGCAGCTATCAGCATACGTTCATCTTCTGCCTTACTTCGCTGATCCAGTCTGTTCCCATAAAAGTGCCCAAAGTGATCCAAGAATTTGGCCAAGCCGACGAATGTGATTTTCATCGTATCCTCAAGCGGTGTGTCTTGCTTTGTACCTTCTTGATGGATTTGTTTCAGAGCTGGCAAATTTTGCAACGTGCTCATAGTAGGAGAATCTTGTTTTCTTGGACCGGGAAGCTCTCTTAAAGGGCGGTTGTCTTCGATTACCAGCGATACATCCTCTAAATCAAATTTATATCTATGAGTTGGACCGAATGGATGGCATTCGTATTCCAGATATCTTGATTCCATTCCATGCATCATGGCGGCATAAGTATGGTAAAGAAATGTTACTAGCGACCTTGCTGTGAAGGTCGAGTTGAGCAGTTGTGTTGGGCTTCCCTTCCAAGAGGTGAAAAGCTGTGCTCGTTCAAATTGTTTTTTAGGGCCAGAATAATTCGAACTTTTCGGCTTATGGCTAACTTGCAACATATAGTCACTACCTCTACCATTTGTGACCAAGATCGACGATTGAGCACATCCAGCCATCGTCAGATCTTGCCATTCTCCATCAAGACTTTCCAAATCGAGGTATTCGGCCACTATATCGTTGTTTAAGTCGTCAAACTCAATGGAAACATCTCCATCATAAGGTTGAAGAACCGAATTCCAGTCCACGGTGTCAACGGGCCCCCCGATGGATATCAACTCTGTCGATTGACTCTGATAGTGTTTATAATCGGAAGCAGTGGAATGGCGTTTCCTCTTCTTTTGTTCCAAACGTGTTGAGATGTAGTCGAAAGTGCAATTGTAGCCCAGCTCCTTGCAGCGGAGACATACCAGTCCCGAACGACGAGTGGTTCCTTCATAGACACATTTGCGCTTCAATCGGCGACATGAGTCGCAGCTAGAATATTGGCGCCGGGATGACATTCTATGTATATCATGCTTGATGAGCAGTTGCCAATAGTAGCGCATGTGAAGTTACCGCGACCATGAAGCTAACAAAATTCATTACATCGTGTCATTTCGCGTATAGAACGCCAAGGCATCCTTAGCATCCTAAGAAACCCACTACATTAAACCCTCTATAGTCCGGGAGGCGAGCTAAATTGTCCGAGTCTAATCTTAACTAATCATGGACCAGGATCATGCCGGCGAGTGCCGGAAACTGCGAATTGTCCAGACTGTCCAGACTGGCAGATTACAAATAACTTCGCAAAAATGGGCATTGAAGTTTGATCAATTAACTATTTGTCTGAGTAATTTATTTCTCTTCGAAGGAGCCATGACTGAAAGTCTTTTCTTCTGTTAGGTATACATCCATACATAAGTCAAGTCAAGCCGCAGACGTCAGTTACGGCATGTTCGTATTCTCAAGTGTGCTTGTCGGTATTGGATCAGTGTTTGTTGTGCAGCGTTCACCGATGTTAGTAACAGAGCTGGCCTGCCCGACACCAAGGCAAATACACTAGGTAAATATAGCTCATCGTTACGGTAGAGCTAAAACAAAGCGTCTAAGATTGTATGATACATCACTTTTTGGACTATCTACTATGTTGGCGGTATACTTGCTTCATGGGATACTTATGGCACCAACGAGCATTTCAACGATAAGAGACCAAAGGCTACTCTCTCGAAGAAACTGCAGAAGTTTTTGAGGGTCCTGGGGGCGGTTGGACAAGTGAGCATGTCTTGTGGACTCAAGGGGGACGTTGGTGAAGTCGGTGAAGTAGAGCATGCGTATTGAGATCTAAGAGTTGATGGACAGTGCCGGTGTCGCGATGATCACCTTGCCACGACCATATTTTGGAAAAAGGTGGTGTGGTAGAAATGGGTACATGTCCAATCAGTCCATGTAATTATGTGCAAGTTTAGGTGTGTTAAACTAGATTAACTATTTCTCAATTATTGTTTAGTCATAGAGTAATTCCCGTTGTGGTGCTCTGTTTACCTATCCACTGTCAAGGCTATTATTGACTGGCTTGTAGGAAAAACTAACAACGTATAGAACTCCCTTGGGATTTCTATACCTAAATGTTGCGTAACAGGTCGCGAACTATATCTTATTGTAAATAGTCAATATACCTTGTAAGGCGACTTTCAATCCTAGATCCACACGGATAGCTTCAATGTTGAGGTTACAATATTCATATATCTTCTACCTTGGACATTAGGTGGGTAGCGCACAGATGCACTACGGTACATGATATCGACAAGCCGTCCAAGGTTTCAAGGCGTGTTTACCAAATACTTAATGAATCATTTCGGTTGTATACAAAAAAAAATGAATACTTTCTCCATATTGCTAGCATAAGCATAATCAGAATGGCGATAAACATCCGGGTCGAGGTTTGTATTAAGGATTCTCCTTTCTAGATCATAATCCATACTAAATTAAGCACTACCATGCTAATTCTGAGGTCTTGACAGTAGGTTCCTGGAAATGAAATATAAAACTGAGCGACTATTTACTTGTCTTTTTTAACTGGCTCGTCTATTCTGCACTCGGAATATTCTGCTGCTTTGGGTAGGGTGGCTAGCTGATATGCGGAATGCCTGTACGTTCATAAGTACATATTAATGAGTTGTGGAAATTAGCTCACCTAGTCTCCTTCTACACGCGTACTGCTCGTATTTGGCGAAATTAGTTTGATGTACGTGCTAGCACTTCTAAGTGCTTTTAATCCCTCATGCTAAGTGGTGAGAAAATCCTGGCCTCGATTACGGAGTGTAAGCACAATTTATATGGAGTTCACATATACTACCGTCCTACGTACTTCATTTACAATGACTATCGCATAGATGAGTGCCCAAGGACTTTGACTTATGTATGTACTAACAGACACCAAAGTGTGAAGAGTATATTCCTACTTGGTTTGGTCTTCTGCAAACAGATCATTTCGGGGCTAAAGATCCATACATTAAATCATCATGACACTCTTTACATGTAGCACGAAGATCGTTGAACTTAATTATGTACAGAATGGGCGGCATGGCCTCTTGAATACCCAGATCGAAGTTCACGTAGTTCTTTCCCTTCGAAATGTCAGAAAGCAATTCAACTGCGAAACTGCTAAAGGTGGTTACGGTAACCGAGTAGAATTTGAATCAACAGGAACTGATATACTTATGAGGAATGTTCATGATTGAGAGTAGCTTGCTGACTAGATCGGGGTTTAAAAACAAACTCATGAACCGGATCGACATGATTTGCTGCTTATATTTGCCCGGAACAGCGTCGAGACCATGCATATGCGCGCTTTGCGGGGGCCACATATCAACTATCAATTGGCCTGTAACTTGCTCGAGCACAATGTCCGTGGTGAAATCTGAGCTGCACCATACGTCGTAACCCTGTCCGCCCCGCAGTATACTGAGCACACTCGCATGAAGAGTGCTAAAACTCGAAGGAGGAGTCGCCGTATTGGCAAGAAGACTTTGCCAATATGTTGGTGTATAGGAAATAACGACTACGTCAAAGTCGTTGACGTCTAAAAATTCCTGACTTCTAAAGACGACGTCTTGCCCAAGCACGTATCCATTCTAGTGTGGGACGAAGCCCTAAGGGTGTTTCCATCTTGACCGATAGCGGGGATGATTTGGCTTCACTCAGTAGCTCGCTTCGAGCGCCTCGGAATCTTTTTTCTCCACTAACACGAACTATCGCCAGCCACCCGTCACCAGCGTCAGCTTTTCTTCCAATGAGGTGGCTTCGGTAACTGTACGTAACGCCAGGCCGGATCGACAGCATGAAAACTGGAAATAGATAGTAATCAACCATCTTCCAAAGAGTCTAAAAATTGAGAAACAGATCAGGTCTTGAACACTTTTCGGGGGGGGGGAGGGGGGGAAGGGGGGGGATCCGCGGGTTGGCCGGCAACTATAATTGTATCGTCAAGACGAACCCCAGCATTCGACGCCAGCCAAACTCATCAGTTGATGTCGGGAACTCTGATCTTGGGCTTCTAGCCTCTGCACTGGCCCCACTTAGACCGGGGCTGCCTCTGAGCCTGTGTTAACTGACACGCGTTGTTGACCTTCACGTCCTACCTCTTCGCTTCAAAATACAATGCAGCGGCACAGGTTAGTGGTCACTAATTCATTCATTTATACCCTTGTCATTCTTGCAGCACCCTTCTGAGTGTTTTATAACCGATCAGCTTCAGTGACAAATACCTCCGTGGAGACCCATACATCGTCCACTCGCAAGTCCGTGGATTGGCTTGAGCCTAGCAAGTAGCTTTACATAGGCTCCAACTACTTGCATTGCGATGAACCTCGTACTTCTCCACTAGTCGGTAAATAATCTAAGCATTATTCTACAGCATACAATCTCTAAATCGTTGGATTTGCCTCGTCGAGGTTGCTCTGTTTTAACAAACAACGATGAAGGCATGAGTACGACATTAAAAGATGTTAGTTCGAGTTAGATGTCTGGACTTGATGTCTCCTAGTGCGACAATGATTTGGGAGTCTCGTGAAAATGAACGAATGACGGTTTCATATGCGGGCCTTTTCTCCAGTTGGTTCGAGCGTCCTTGTACCCCTGCGTTCCAATTGAAACATTTCATTCGAGACTCGTCGTATGAAAGCCGAGGACGAAGGAATCAGATGCATGTATGATTCAGGCAGCCATTTACTGCTACGGGGTGTCTCAAATGCAGCACATTGTTACACTGAAAGAGAAAAATAGACAGGCTACGTTGCCTATGCTGTCCAGTGGCTGATTGAAAGCGAAGGCGGCTTAGCTGAGTCCGAGAAAATCTGCAAGCGGTGTTTTCGTCTCCACCTGCAAACCTTCCACGAGCCATTCGCCTCGCTCAATTGCATAGAGCTTTAGGTTGATTTCTTAGGAGCTCGGACCGTCATGCTGCAAGCCTTACTCCTCATTCTTCTCGTCGAAATTTGCGTGCTATGTGATACAATGGGATCAGCAACAATTCTAACCAAGCTCGTGCATGGGCGATTCCAGTTTGAGACGTCAATGTTTGTAGATCCCTTGATCTTTCCAAATTTGATAATGAATCACTGATCTCATGGGCAGATGCTAGCTGTAATCGGGCGCTAAACATGAATCTCGCCACCATACGACAGGATTATGAACCATCGTACTTCTAAAATACCTCGAAGTCGGAGTAGCCGGGTCGTCCTCTGCATTAGGAAGGTTATCCAAGGGTCCACTGTGCATAGTGCATGAAGAGCTCGGAAGGTTAGCTTTGATGCAAACGACCGCTGAACCCTTGTATCCTAAGGAATAGCTTTAATAGACAGGCAGTATGCATATTGAACACTCAGAATATCTTTTTTTCAACACTTCCTTGCATACATCATACTACGAAGCTGTTGGATGTTTCGTCTCAAGTGCTTCAAGTGCTGCAATAGAGTACCCGAAAGTGACCATCCTCTTCCCCCAAAGTTGGTTACCTCACCTAGGAAACACATGGTGGAAAACAGATCAGAGCATCGCGTTGATCAAACTATCGTCAAGTCCCCCAAGGGTTCTGTTCAACAAAAACTCAGGCTCCCAACTATCCCAATTTCTCGCAATCCTTTTCCTCCAACAAACATGGCACCTTCTCTGCAAACCGAATCTACATTGAACCCTCTGTCACCCGGGGCGGGGGGACATTGGAGACGAATCTCTGGAGGTCTTCACGATTTTGACAGTGTCTCTAATGGCGCTGCCCGCTCGGTCGTCTCACGAAGAATCTCCAGAAAACCAGCAGGTGCTGGAGAGTCATCAAACATTTCTAACGTGGTATATTCCCTGAAACGCAGAAGTGGTGACGAACTGGGAGTGACAACATCCTCCAAGCTGCTGAATGCAAATCACGCTACACTATTAGACTGGATCCGTCATCAGCGTATGACTAAGATCCCCCCAGAAGGAAGCAGCTATGACAAGGTCCTCGCATGGGCTCAACTATTTGTTGAACGTTTGCACTCATTTGACCTTGCTATCGAGCACTTTGCGGGAGATAGCTACTTGGCTGCACAGTTGGCATACGGTTATTGTGCAATCTTGCTTGAGGTTTGCTTCCTATCTAACATTACCTCGCAGCGAGTTCAAGCTAATGTTCCCTGGATAGCTTGGTGAAGAAAACTCTTCTGCACTCAGAATCTCTTTCGGATTTTTCTACAGCATATCCATGGTGCTAGTGAACCTCCTCGAGCGTACTGAGCTTTTCGCGGTGTCCCAAGAGATCAAAGAGCAACTCGTCCTAGCATTGACCGACCTAGTCACGCTTGTGGCCAGTGTATCGACATACTTCCATAAAGCTTTGCGTGGGCTGACAAAACCTTCCATATCCGTGAATATCTATGGCACTTTCTCGGGACAGATCGAGAGTTTCCGTGGTCGGTGCGAGAAGATTTCTGAGGCAATGTGGAAACACCAACTCTTGAAAGATGACTTGGATGGGGAGCGTGGTGGGTTTCTGCAAATACCGACTAGTAACAATACGAGGGCCATAGACGCGGCTAACATCATTTCTTTTGTAGTCTCCGAAATCAAATCCATCAGGCAGTGGTTGGCTCCGGAGGACCGTGTACTTGCAAATGTTGCCGAAAATACCTCGCACCTTGCCCACGACCGCGAAGAATTGACATGCCTGTGGTTGAGCCCTTACCTGACTCGTTTCCTAAAGAGTCAACAGCTCAAGGGTCTGTCGATTTCAGGTGCACCGGGCTCCGGAAAGACGGTTTTAGCTTCGGTCATTGTTGATCATCTACAACACCCAATCGGCGGTGTGGCATATAACACAATCTTTGTTCCAATTAGTAAGATATACTTCTCAATCATCCGTCAGCCAAACTGACTTATTACCCAACTTTCAGATGCTCGAGTCCCTGTGGAGGCAGAACCTCAGGCAGTGGTTAAGTCGATCCTTCGCCAGTTGTTTGAAAAACGAATCGGCAACACGCAATTATTTCAAATTCTTTCCGATGCCTACGACCGTAGTAGGAAGGCTGTTGGTATAGATGAATATGAGAAGATTCTTTGGGGTGCCTTAGACGCGTCCCTCGGATCCCCTCTCCGTGGAGCCAAGCCTGTCGTACTGGTCATTGACGGCCTCGATGAAGCCTCTGGCTCAGAAGCCATTTTGCTTCAGAGACTTCAAGAAGTCACACACAAGACTGCGAACTTCAAATTGATCGTTCTGGGCTCTCAGAGGTTCGAAGCATCCAGCGAACTCACCAGCATAAACATAACCTCGGAATTGATTTTTGACGACATTGCGGCCGTGGTTCGCAACGGGTACGAAACGTACCCAGTTTATACCAAGCTATCAGAGACTGAACAAGAAATCCTTATTGAGCAAATCACCCAGGCTGCCAATGGCTCTTTTCTATGGGCTAAGCTTGCTTCCAAGCTCGCGCGCAATGCAGAAACGTCCGAAGCCTTGCAAAAGTCTGTCAATTCTTTTGCTACTTCCAAGTTTACCATTGTAGACTTCGTCGCGCAATTTTTGCAGTCTCCAGATCTCACGGAGGAAGCGAAGATTATGTTAGTTTGGCTAGCCACTGCGAATCGTCCTCTATCTCAGAGCGAACTCTCCACATTGCTCTCTGTTCAGATCGACAAGGCCACAGTCATAGATCGGAAGATCGACGTTTTGAAACTCCTCAAGCCAGTAAACTCTCTAGTATACCTTGAGGATGGTTACGTATATCTTCGACACGGTCAAGTTCGCTCGGCTATCATCGATGTCTTTTCAAAGGGCAAGTTTATTCCAAGCGTGAAGGATAGACATGCCGACTTGCTGAGAAGGCTTTTCATCTACTCCCGTTTTGCAATTACGGAAGATTCCGAGCCTTCATTGAGTTCTTTCGATCGTTTCGAAAAGTCCAAGCTTCTTGATAAATTCGTCCTTCTTGACTTTTCCTTGCGATACTGGTTCACGCATCTCCGTCAGACGACAGCATTCACCACGGATGGAGAAACTGGTGTCAAAAAGGAATTTGGCAAGCTTTTCCCGACAAACACGACATTCTTTTTGCTGGAGCAGGCCGTCTGGGAACATAGACCCGTACCGACTCTCCTGTCATGGTACACGGCTGTCACGAAGCTGACGCGTAATATCCTCACACCCAACCACCAGGCAACGCTGCAGTCAATCCTAACACTTGCTCTGTTCTACCGCCAAATCAACCGCTATCCAGAGGCAGGCCAGTTGTTCTATGAGGCAACTTCTATCAGCCGCACGGTACTCAACTCACAGCACATCATTACCACGCAAGTTGCAAGTCTCTTCTTGGAAGTAACGGCCGAGAAAGTCACCGAGACCAAAACAGAGATTATGACTAGAAGGGAGGAAGTCCTTCTCCTACTAGTCGATGCCTACAAAGTTCATTATGGAGCGACCTCTGAGATTGTGATTTCAACACTGACTCAGTTGGTTGAACACTATCAGCTCATCAAGGAAGAGTCTAAGGCAAGAGAGATCATAATTTCCCTCAAGTCAGCTACTATACAGCAATATGGTGCAGACTCTCAAGAGGCTCGCAATATAGGTGGTAGCCTAAATGTACATCTCACTGGTCATGCTACTCAGATCGAGACGGATACTCAAACAACACTCCTCCTAGATATTGAGGAGAGGGATGAGCTTATTGAATCAGAAACCCAAGACTTCTGGTCTCTCTTGAAGAAAGCTGAAGAATATTCGTCCAGAGGTCATTTCCGTCTTGCTGAGCAGATATTTGTTCAAATTTGGCAACGCGCAAGCAGAGAATGTCGCATGCACTATTCTTCGGAGTGGGAAGAAAGGAAGTTCAAGGCTGTTTTGTCGTACTCTCAATTTTTGAAAACGCAGAAGCGGGAGTATGAGGCATCCTCATTACTCACGACGACGTGGCAAGAGTATGAACAGACAAGCGTGGCAACCGAGACCTCTGTTTCTTACATTTCCGAAATCGCCAATGTCATGAAGACTGTCGGTTTATTTAGTCTTGCTCTTTCAGTCTATAAGCGTGTTGCGCAATTCTACGAGAGCACCAGCCGAACCCAGACGTCTACATATAAAGAGATCCAGCAGAGCATTCAGATCACGTCGCAGGAGGTAATGAAGGTGGTGTCCTCGTCATCTTCTGTTACTTCCGAAACCACGCTCGAGGAGATTGTATATGAAGCGTCGTCTTCTATTACCCAAGTCGATCAAACTTCGCTTACAGCTGTCTCCTCTCTCTACGAGATGTACATTTCACAGCATCGCTGGCACGATAGTACTCGTTTGATCAAGCGAGTCCTGCATGGAATCTGGCCCAACCTTTTTGCTCCATCACTTCAAGATGTTACTCTTCCTGGCAAGCATGTCGATCACTGCATCGAGCTTGCCGAGAAGTTGAGCCAATGTTATCACGCTCGTCGTCGACTGGGAAAGGAAGAAGATATCCGTACAAGAATATATCGAGCAGTTCGATCCGATCGTCAAGTTGGAGACAAACTTCTTGATCGTGTCACAACGGAACTTCTACGCTTGTTCGAACGTACTTCTCAAACTGATAAAATCATCACTCTTCGCCAGGAATTACTTAGCGATTATATTGGTAAATATGGTCTTCACCACTCAATCGTGATTACCAATCTCTGGGCTCTGGCGGAGCTGACGCGTCCACGGCCTATCTTTGTCGACTACTACCGTCAAATTGTCACTGCCGTCAACAAAGACTCTGATATCAGTCTGCCCGAAGCATTTGAACCTCTTGTTATTGTGTCCACAGAGTTGTGGACTCAGGGACGTTATTCTGATGCTGTGCACTACTACCAGATTCTATATAAGACCTTCCTTCAACAGCCTAAACTGAACCCTAAGTTCGAAGATCAGGAATTTGTCAAATCATTATTCACGCGGTACACTTATTCTCTTCGGGCTCTACAGACAGAATTTGCTATCATTCATAAAATCACAGCCGATTACCAGGCTAAGGTCAAGGCTACTTTCGGTGCTACTGCGTCTATCACCATCCAAGCGGCCTTGACATTGGCCAAAATCTGTCAAGAATCCAAACGACTTGAAATTGAGGCAATTCATCTGTACGAGGAGCTCCTGAAAATCAAGTCCGAGGAGATTGACTATCAGGAGATTACCGCCACACTCGATGCTATCTATGAGGAGCAGACTGCTATAGTAACTTCAACTGAATTAGAGTCAGTCTCTTCAGCGCAGGTTGAACGTGCCGTATCCGTTCTCAAGCGTCGCATTACGACTATACGGAAGAGCCACGGGTGGGCCCACGAGGAGTCTCTTTCTAAGATGCAGGAGATGGTCTCCTTCTACTCCAAGCGTAACGAGACTGAGACGGTTCTCAAGGAGTTGAAGGAGGCTACGGTACAGATTCTGACAACAGAAACATCCTCCACAAAACTTATCGCTAGTGCGTCGGCCATAGCTGCAAGCTACATTGCATCCAATCAGATTCACAAGGCGACTGAGCTATCCCACGAAGTTTACCGGCAGATTATTATGAAAGACAGCGCCAACGTCAAGTCTGTCAGCTTCGATGTGACGTCCAGAGAACGTCAAAGCTTAGTTTTCTTGGCCCAGCTTGAATACAGCTTGCGTCAAAACTCATCGGTCACGCTGAATGAAATTTTCTCAGCTTTGACTACTGAGTATATCTACTTCGAAGAGTACAGGGGTCAACTGAAATCAACAAGTACCACTCTGCAGAGTCTTACATTGAGCGCTGCACGACTACATGCGTTCTTATTATCCAGAGAACGCCACTCAATTGCTACGCAGGTGTATGAGGAGTTCCTCAATTACTTCCTGGGTACAGAGGGAAAACGCATCAAATTGACTGAAATATCTCAGGCCAGGATCTTCACACTCACGTTACTCAAGTACTTTAGCCTTCACGAGACTAAGAACTTCCTTCGTTCCGTCGGTATAGCAAGCCATGAGCAAACTCAACAGCTGATTGCCGCCAAGAGATACGATGTTGCTGCTGATCTTGCACTTGCTGCTTTCCGTTACATTTCTGCTCATGCAGAGTATCATAGTGCGGCGATTTTGAAGTTTGTTTTCCAACTTGGTCTGACGGTTGCGGGACGCAACGCCGTACCACAATCCGATGAAGCTGCTCGTTCAAAGTTGTTAAAGATTTCCTCGGTGATCCTGCAGGAAGCTTTCAAGGTTACCAAAGCGCTAAAAATTGATTTGACACAACTTAGTCTCGCTCATTTGAACGATATCATTGCTCTTCTCGGCGAACAACAGGACTACGGGTCTTTAGCCTGGCTTCTAACGCTCCTTTGGAACAGTCGTGAGGCTCAACGTACGTGGCAGTCATCCGTCACGTTTGCTCTGGGACGTCGTTTTATTCTTGTACGCTACCTGGTGGGAGAGGTGTCGGGTGCACTTCGTCTCGCGGAAGACATTGTCTATAATTGTCGCCGCGTTCATGGACCTCGTCATCCCAGCACACTTGAGATGTCCATTCTCTTGTCTCAACTATATACCAGCGTCGCTCAGCGGTACCAGAGCCAGAAGTCCGGTCATGAGATCGCCCATCGCTACTACAAGAAGGCCGCGGCCGTTCACGAAAACATTTTGCGTGTATTTAGCGATCCATCGTTTGCCGAACTTGAAGGTGGTGATATGAGCATGGATGGATCCACATATTCTCTCGAACTAGCCAATGTTGCGACCAGTAATTGGACGGAGGGCCAACATGTTCGTCAACATCTTGATCTCCTAAAACTCGCTGTTGAACGTTTGGGCGACTGGCCCAAAGATTACAGTGAGTTTGAACGTCTCAATGCCGATATCTTCCGCGAATTTAAAGAGGATCTCAATGGTGTTGAGGGTGTAGAGAAATGGACACCAAAGAAATTTGGATCCGGAAAGGCTGAGAGAAATGACGATTTGTTGGATACTAATATCAAGAATTGGGAGATTGTTGAAACATCGCACGCGAATGGATTCCATGCAGAGGAGGAGGAGGAACTGTAAAATGATCGTTCCAGATGTCTTTATTTGCGCTTTTCGATATCTTGCTCCTTTTTATTCGGATATTGCTTACTTATCCGTGCACTTAATATCTCCTGACGACTGTGCTACCAACTTTCTAGGATGTGCCATATTTTACTTATTTCCATTTTGAAATTTCTCTAACAAATTTGATACTTGTACTTGTCTAGCTTAGTTCTGGTTTTAAAAAATTTGACAACTATCATGTATACATGGAAGTGAGCCTTATGAACGCAGGGCAGGAAAGTCCTCAGCACAGATGAATTGAAGTTCAAATTTGCTAGATTTACGATATAGAGGCGCGACTATAACCTAAGAATTGTTCGTATAGAGTGGATTTGCTTCTACCTCGCGCACCCACAGAGTCCATGGCCGCATGACCGACCACTGTGTCATCTGAGTTGTAGCATCTAGCTCAGAGTCGTTCAAATAGTACGTTTTGTCAACAGGAGCTGCTGATGTATTCCTTGCAGCGAGTTGAAGTGTCAGCGATGCGATTTGAATTTGAGCATTCTCAACTGTGTAGATAGCTCTGAAGACACTCTCCGGGACGCTTTCACCAACCACAGTGAAACCATGACCTCGCATTAATACAACCGGATGATGGGGACCATTTGGTTCTTGGGCAAAGCAAGAGGATAGATGTCTGCCAAGTCTTTGATTTCTTATCAGAAGATCCTTCACGTCCTCTTCTGAGTAGAATTGCGCAATATCAAATTTGGGAACGTGCTTCCCTAGGTTATATGAAATTCGTTAGTCATTTCTACGCACTAAGTGCCGAGATCCAGGGAAAAAATACCTAGGTCACTATACGAACTTGATTTTTCCTGCTAGATGGGGATTTCCTTTTTCAGCTGCTGCCACTTTTATAAGGGTATTTATAGTCTTATTTACTAAGTAGATTTTAGTTTAGACTTATATTTTTTAAATAGTTTAGTATTATTATATAATTAAATTAAGATCTATATTTTTACTTTACTAAATATAATTAGTTATTTACTATTTATTTAATACTAGTTATATATTTAGTATTTTATTTAAATATTCTTTATACTTTTACTATCTAATTTATATTAAAAAGTAATAAATTATTTTAAATAATTATTCTATTATAATTTCTTATTAGAATTATTCTTATTAGAATTATTCTTATTATAAAGAATCTTAATATAATATTAAATAAATAGGATTTATAAAATTATATAATATATTATATTTTATTCTATCTATCTTAATTCTATATTTTAAAATATTTTTATTAAAAAATATAACTAGAAGTTTTATTAGTATATATTATTATTATATTTAAGCTATAGAATCTAAGGAATAAAGTCTAATATAATAATATAGTTTAATAGACTAAAATCTAAAGAATAAGAACTATAAACTTATTATAATTATAAAAAATTATATCTTTTAATTGTTTAAATTACTAGTAAAGAATAGAAAATATATTTAATAAAACTAATAAAGATATTTTTAGCTTAGAATTTCTATATAGATATTCTAGTGATTATTTTTTAAAATTATTTAAAATATATAAAGATAGTTAATAATTTAAAATTCTAATTTTTTATTTTTTTATAAATAGGTTTTAATCTTTATATATAGATTTTTATATAATATATTATTACTACTACTATTATTTAATATATTTAAAGATTATTTAGTGTTATAATATCTATTTAATTAATTAATAAATATTATTATATATATAGTTATTCTTAGTAATTTTAATATCCTATTATAAGATTAAGAATATATTATTATAAATAATATTAATAACTATTATAGAAGTATATTTTTTTTATTAAAATATTAATAGTTTAAAAGATCTAATAAGCCTTTAAGATAAATATTTAAATTTCTTTTATAAGAAGTTATATCTTTTTAATATATTTAATATATTTTTATTATTTAATAGATTTTTAGATAAATAAAATATCTTAGTTCGTAAGCTTCTAAGTATAAAGCCCTAGTTAGGCCTCGCCATGGCCCACGGGTCTACCCAAATAGGCCATCCATTACCCATATCTTGGCGGGTAATAGATAGGAATTCGCTATTTATAATAGATAATAGATAGTAAGGATAGAACTTATATAAATTTAAATATTATTTATAGATAAATAAATAATATAAATATACTTTTAGTAGAATATATATAATTTATATATATCTTAGCTATATTTTAAGATATTATTCTTATAATCTAAAAATAAAGTATAAATTATAAAATACTACTATTACTAGCTTAAAAATTAAATTTAAGAAAATATTATAAAAAGATTTAAAAAATAAAAATTATATACTTTAATTATTATATTTCTTAATTATATTATTAATAGATAGGGTAATAGCAGATTATAGATATAATAATAGATATAATAGTAGATATAATAGTAGATATAATAGTAAGTATAATAGTAAATTATAGATATTATAAGCTAATCTTATATTAAAGATTTAAATAATATTCTTATAAGAATTCTTACTGCTATATATAAAGTTATTTCTATCTCTATTATCTAAAGTAAGATATGATATTAAAAAGTCTTTATCTATATAAAAAGTCTTAATCTAAATTATATAATACTAGATTAAATACTAGACTAAGTATTAGATTAAATATTAGACTAAGTATTAGACTAATTATTAGATTAAGTACTAAATTAAATAGTAAACTAAATACTAGGACTTTATTAATAAATAATAGTTCTATATTCTAGATATAGAAGTTATAATTTAAATATAAATACTAAGTAGGTATTAGTATAATAAAATAATTATTAAAATAATTATAAGAGCTTTATCTAGATATTCTTTATAAGATTAGCTTATAATAGATATATAGCTAGTATAAGAATAGATTTAATAAGTTATATCTTAGCTATAAAAATTAATATTTAATAAATTAATTATTATTATATTTTAAATATTTATAGATTCTTCTTAATATATACTATTAAATATCTAATAAAAGATTTATAGCTTTATTATTAGATATTATTACTTATTAAGATTTAATTTTTAGTTTTAATATAATATTTTTTTGTCTCTTTTCTATTATATATTTTAAAAAATTTTTAGATATAAACTATTCTTAATTAAATACTTTATTCTTATCCTTTTTATTATTATTAATTAGATTTAGATAGTTTTATAGTAATAGATTCTTTTCTTTATTCTTTATCTTAATTTTTTTAATTAAGAGATATTCTTTCTTTAAAATAAAAAATTTATCTTAAGTTTTAATCTTAGTAGTATATCTATATATTATAAGCTTATAAATAGTTTTTAATTTTAATAAGCCTTAATAATAGTGATAGATATTATAAAAAATATTAAATATATATTTAATACTATTATCTATAGTAGGAATTAATAGAATATTATAGATAAAATTTATAAATATTAAAAATTTATATTAATAGTCTTTCTAAAATATCTAGATAGAAATATTAGTTATTATATCTATAGAATTAATTCACTAATTATATAATTAATAAAGAGAGATTAAACTATTAACTAGAGTTAAGATATTTTATAAGCTTATTTGTTTAATATTAATTTTAGAGCTTTATATAATAGAATAATAAGCTTTAAATAATAGCTGATTTTAAGAAAGATATTATCTATATAGCTTAAAATATTTTATAAAACTTTATTAATATTTTTTAAGCTATTCTAGCTTCTAGTTACTATTTTTAAAAAATTAAAGCTTATTTTATAAAGTAAATATTATTCTAATAATAAAGATATTATTATAGATATTATTTATTTTTTTATAATAGTAAGAAAGCTTAGCTTTAGTAATATAAAAAGTATTTAATATTATTTTTTTTTAGATTATTTTCTTTCTCCTAAGCTATCTAATTGATTATTCTAAATAATTAAAAAGCTTATTATAGATATTAAAAATAAGATAAATAATTATATTATTTATTTTAAGGAGTATGATTATAAATTAAAAGAAAGATTATATAATATAAAATAAATAATTAATTTAATATCACTATTCTTAGTTAAGTTTTAAATATAAATATCTATATTTAGTATAGAATTTATTAAATATAGATTATAATTATTTAGTATATTAAAATATTAAAAAAATAGAATTCTATTATATTCTAATATTTTAAATTAATATTAATAGTCTTAATCTAGTTTATAGCTTATAGAATATTTTTAAATATTATAAACTAATATTAATAAAAATAGCTAGATTTTAGATCTATTAATAATAAGTCTACTAAATCTAATATACTTAATTTATTAAACTTAATCTTATTAAGAATATTAATAATTTTATATTTTTATTATCTTAAATAAATTAATTAATTTTAAGATTTTAATTATTATATTTTAGCTATATTATTTTTTAGAATAGTCTTTATCTATCTAAGTAGCTACTTAAAATTAAATTAGATAATATAGACTAGATATAATATCTTAATTAAAAAAATATTATTATTGAATTTAAATATATATATCGACTCTTAGATATTAAAGATTAAAATATTATTATTTAATATATTATTTATAATAATTATAAGCACCTAGTCTATAATCTAATATTTCTAAAGTAAGTTAAAAAGAATTATACTTAAATTAATCTCTAAATATATATTATAAAGTGATTTAAAACTAAGTAGTATCTTATAATAATTCTAATCTTTATTTAGAAAATAGTTAGTAATTATAATAAATATTTATTAAAAAAGAAATGTCTAATAGTTAAAAATAATTAAAATTTTTTTATTCTTAGATAGCTTTTTTAAGATACTATATTAATATTTACTAATTATATCTTATAATTAATATTATATTATCTTTATTAATAGAATCTATAGATAGGATAGGGTTCATTAAGCTATATATATTATATTATAAAAATTAAAATATTTAAGAAACTAAAATAATAATTAAAATAAAATAATAAAATAAAGTAGTTTATTTTTAGACCTTGACAATGCCCATGGAACCTTGTCCATGGGAAATTCCCATGCCCGTCCATGGGACTAAAAATCAAAAAT